>JADLZK010004011.1:0-81748 GCA_015847255.1 Hyparrhenia diplandra | reverse complement strand
CTCTATCAAGAAAGTGATACATCTAGCACTAGCGAGAACGCCTTCGGTGAAGTTTCATGACTGTCTGGGGCTTTTTATATTAGCAGCATGTGCATTTCTACCCTAGTTTCACGTCCATATGTGATTTTGCCCTCGTACTTTGTGATTTTTACCCTCGCTTTTTGAAACGAACAAAAATTTTACCCCCTCGGGTTTTGATAACACCTTGCTAGACTGTGCATACGCTTTTGAAGCTTTGAATGGACAACTTTTGCCCATCACGTTTATGCCCCTGTTTTTACTATATTATGTGTTTTTACCCTCTGGACAACAATATGTCATTTTTACACAAAATTTCGACAGCATTTCAACAACATTTAATATCACACAAATAATATATATAATATAATCCAGATCCATGCATAAATAATCCCCGATCATCATAGTACCACAATTGTCCGACCATCAAAGTATCATAATATTTGGATTAAAAACCACGACTCCACGACGATTGTCCTACTGATTATTCTTCCATCCCTGGAATTGATGACAGAACAAACGCATCTAGCACACAGTAAGAAAAATGAGTAAAATGCACCCAAGGTCCTCAAAACTATTGGACACCTCCCATCTGGGGTCCTCAAACTATAGAAGCGTATCTCTGAAGTCCCCGATTTATTGTTGACGCGTCATCGAAGGTCCAAAACTAGCCACGTCAACGCCAATAGCTGATGTGGCCGAAACTTTTCAAAAACAACCCTATCTCATTCTCTCTTCTCACTTCTAGGTCCTTGCTCTCTTGGAACTGTTCGACGACGGCGACCGGCCGGTCGGCCGGGTGCACAGGCCCCGTGTGAGACCTGGACGCTGCTCAGCTCGGCACGCTCGGCTGCGCCATCTCCTACCACCTCGAGGGCGCCCAAGGCCTCCGTCCCCTACCCCTACTCGCCTACTTCGCGACATGCACACCCCTCTCGCCATGGACTCTAACACTCTGATCGTCGTGTGCGCGCTCAACGACACGACACAGAGTAGTGTTGGGCGCTGCGTGCTGTACGCGCTGAGCCTCGGCGGCGTCCTGAGTGACGCATAGCGCGCGGTTGGAAATCATGGACGAGCAGGAGCTCGTCGGCGCTGCCGCTGCAGGAAGGTACGATCGCTGGCGCGGGTCTGGATGTCTTGCGAAAAAGGAAACACACATGCCGCCAGAGTTGGCAGACATGGACAATGTTGACGGCGCACGAGGCGGCGCTCAATGGAGTCACGCGCGCCGACCTCAAAGAGCCTGGCGCGATTGGGACCTCGAAGCTTTTTTCCGGGGAAGCCGTTGCTGACGCCCGTCTTCGTCCATAAAAGCATAGCTGATTGATGAAATGAGCACAGCACGTGTTGGTTCTATATATCTTACTGCAATTGGAGTGCATTGCACTTTTGCGCGCGTTGTTGCTGCTGTGACTGAAAAGGGACAGCACAAGTCCAGCTCCGGCGCAGCGTCCGTCGAGCACGCGTGCATTGCTTCCTTGCCCACCTCGAACGAGGCAATAAGAACAAGTAAGGGTAATAGCACGGCGTTGAGATCCGATTCAAACCCGCAGCAAAAGGAGCTGCAGGGTGCGGGCGAGGAGCTTCGTGGCCGGACCACTGCGGTGGATATGGCGCGTGCGTCCGATTCCGGCCTAGTGGACTGCCACGATTTTTTTAAATGGAGCGCAAGGAAGGGGCGGCTCTGGCTGCGAAAGGAATCGGACAGGGGCGACCTGACGCTGACGACGAGACGAATTTGTCGAAATGTCGATACAGCCTCTGTGTCACCGTGCCGCCTGCTGCTGAGCCGCCATGACCGCGGCTGTGCACGAGCGAAGACCCTGTCGCTACAAGCCACCAAAATCCCAACCAAGCACGCCTCCATGCACCTCGCGCTTGCTGGGTTTGGTCCCTGGGAGCCGTGCCCGTTAATGCGCCGCGTTGCATGCTTCCGTGCGCAAGGCGGGCGTGTCTGGCCATTGCCACGTAGCGCAGCCCGACGCTCCCTTAACCCTGAGCGCCCACGGTGGTCTGCTGTCGGCGACCGGGTCTCCGCGCGGCCGACGTTGCTAGTGCTACCACCATCGCCGCACGCCTGGGCGCCGGGCAGCGTCGCAGCCACCAGCCTGCTCCCCTGTGGTGACCCGCTGTGGCATCTCTCATGGAACTTGGAGCGGGTCCAGGTACTGCCGCGAGGGCCTGTGCACACCGGCCGGCCAGCCCGTCGCCGCCGTCGGAGTCCGGGCACGGCCATGCACTCTATCTGTTCCGAGGATAGGAAGGACCTAAGCAAATGAGAGAAAGCAGAATAGGAGGACAGGGCTGTTTTGAAAAGTTTCCATGGCCGCGCTTGGACCCACGCGCTGATCGCAGCACTACACGTCAGCCTAATGGCGTTGGCGTGGCTAGCTGTAGACGCTTCGAAATACGCGGACCTTGATGACACACCAAGTTTTCAGAGGACCACGGGTGCATTTTTACTCTAAGATAAGATCTACTGAAGCACATGCGGCAGACCCGGCGCCTGGCGAGCGACCCGCCAAGCCTAGATGTGCCATTAGAGGGAGGGGAGGAAGGGCCGGATCCACACGCTAGGGGAGAGGAGAGATGGAAGAGCCGGGCGGGGGAGAGAGAGGAGAGAGGCACGCCCGTAGCAGAGGGAAGAAACCCCTAGCCGTCTCCCTTCTCCGCGGCGGGCGCTCGGGCAGGGAAACGGGGCCTTGTCCGACCGATGAAAAAGGAGAAACAGAAGGGCATGTACTTCTTTTCCCCTTTTTTTTTCTTTTTTATTCATTTTTTATCTTTTAGTCGGCCCGGTGTTAGAATGGAGGGTAAACGGAGCTTGCGTTCGTAAAAATGAGGGCAAAAACGCAGTTAAAAAAAAAAAAAAAAAAAAGGAGGGCAAAATCACACATTTAGAGTTTGGAATAGGGTAGAAAACACTAAAACCCCTTTATATTATCAGGGTGATGGAAATAATTGTAGAGGGGCAAAAACTCAACTGACAATCTCTCTGTATCCATACATCATGTAATCCATAACAGGGTCAGACAATATTCCGTCCCCATATATTTTTCATGATTTCATAATAAATTGTCTGCCAAACTTCTGATAGTGTATCAGCAATCTTTTCACGTACTGCTGTAAATTGAATAGACACTGAAGGATCCACTGGGGTAGTATTAGGTGAGTTGCATCTTCTTGAAACAGTAGATGGAGGGTTAACAATTTGTTTTGGAAGTTATCGAAACCTTCTTGCTCATAGCATCAGCCTGCAAACAACAACACAATTAGGGGCAGGTTATCAATGGTTCAAAGGAGAAGTAAACCCCTTCGACAAACACCTGGTAAATAAACAAACCTTAGTAGCTTAGTTCTGCAGTTTTGCAGCCAGTTGCTTCCGACAATTGCATCTGGAAGTACACAGCTGAATCTTTCATCAATTAGTACCTTGCGAACTGATTTCATTATCCATCGCATGCAGTTGATGACCATATCATCAGCTGGAAGCCATCTAATGATGCAGAATCATTAGATGCAGCTTCTCTTGAACGCTCACAAGATTCCCCTCCGCACACCGATACAGGTGCCAATGGCCAAATTTCCCATCAACATGGTAAACCTACAGTAAAAAATGCAGGTTAAAATCAGAATGTAGATTGTGTCGAGAATTAAAAAAGCTCATTTCATAAATGAGTCACAGCACTGCATCTAGATGCACACCAACTCTGTACCTTATTATCTTAAATTGTGAATAAAAGGCGGGAAGACTGCCACAAATTTCAACAGAATCTTACCTTGGCTTTTTTCTCGTACATTTCCTGTGTAAAAGTCTTTTTGATAGTCCTACACTGCACATGGTATGGTATTAGTATGATATTCAACGTGGTTGAGTTACCAAAAAGCCTACGTGCCAAGAACGAGAATAATGCGAAAGAATCATCATAGTAAAATATTCCGCTGTGATATTCTAATCTTAATAAAAAGTGCCAAGATGCTAAAGAAATTGAATGAACCAAATTACGAACGAAAGGTTTTTTTCGCGCGGAAGACAGGGAAACTCCCTCTCTTAACCATTACATGTTCGCATCTCTAACAACCTAGTATTCTAAATCACAAAGAAGTGTCTCACTCACAAAGGAAGTGTCTCACACACACAAAGGAAGTGTTGCACTACATAGAATAGAGGCAATCAAGATTCAATAAGGCATATGTGCAACACACACCATTTTTTTCTTACACAAAGCAAGTTTGATCTTGAAAGGCGATATCTTTTCATTCCTGATTTTCATACCATTGAAAGATCTTGGATATAAAAAATTGTGATGCCAATAGGAAAAGTTCAGCAAGAGAATGTGGCCCTTGTCGGCAACCTTCTGATCTTTTTTTAAAAGCATACCATTGACACGTATTTCATTAAGAGAAGTTTCTAAGCTTTATAAACGATTACAAGCACAATCCATGCGTCACTCACACAAACACACGAGGCACCAAACAAACAACAAAGAAATAGTAGGGGAGGGGGGCCCGGATCCTCCATGTAACAACCCAAAAAGTCGATTCTATTACAACCCGATTGTATGGGCGAACGGCGGCAATGTAAATTTTTCGACAAAACATCCACTAGAACGAGACAGTAAAGCATCCGTCGGACCAACATCGGGCAAAGCATCATCCGGAAAGACAAACCTCCTGGCAGAATCGCGGTGAACGACCAGCGACCTGCAAGCAGCGCACACATTGAAACGTAGGCTGAAATGATCCGCTGACCTGCGGCAGCATACGCATGCGGAAACGCAGGCTGCGTGATGACGCGACCTACGGCAGCACGCATTACCGAAACACAAGCTGCGTAGAAGATACCGCGGTGACAAAGCATCCGTCCAAAAGCGACAAAGAGCACCTCGGTGGCAAAGCATCCGCCGAAAAAAACAACGCGGCGACCAAAGGGGGAGCCTAAGAGGAAGAAGGCATGAACCAAAAGAAATCAGGAAGTCAGGCTGCTAAGAATTCCACACGTAAATATAGCCGCTAGATGGGCAAAACCCTTACTTCTGAAGAACCATCTTAGCATAGGAAGCCACTTTCTTGGTCTCCACCGATGCATTTTAGGGTGGAATCCATGGCAGCAACACCCAATTGTACAAGAAATTGTTTCAAAAAGCTTAAGGACCGCGGGATCCGCAGCTTTCCTCCCACTGAAAACAGCATAGATATAGGGTTTTGAGTCAATAAACCAGTGAGAGCAAGGTTTTTGAAAACTACGTGCAGCATCTATCTCACGCGCCAACCTATCTCGAACCCAAATCTCAACCGGGGCGCTTGGGAAAAGCTGCGGAAGGTTACAATAATGGCCGTGGAAGTACATGGATGATTTAGGTTGAGAACTTGTGTACTTGAACTTGTGGTTTGCACTCATGGTTGAACTTATAGAACTTGGTTGGATTTTATGTAATATATGTGGTATTATGGATTATTGAGCTATATATATGATATGTGAGATATCTGTGGTATATATATATATATATATATATATATATATATATGTATTATTAACCAATTATGTATTTGAACAAAAAAAAAAAGAAAAATAATTCTTTTCCCCGTGAGCCAAATGGGCGGCTCACTAGAAATCGACCAAACCTTTCCGTGAGTGGCTCACGAGAAAGAGACAAAACTTTCCCGTGAGCACACAGGCTCACGGAAAGGGGCGGTTCTTTTCCCTGAAGTAGCTGCAGCTCACGGAAATCCCGGAAACGCCGTTCTTGCCCTCGTCCACGAGGAATAACGGGGGGGTTCCGCAGGTCCCCCTTGACATCGGCACAACCCCTCTTTCCCCGCGGTAAACGTGCTCCGCGGGAAAGGATATCCGTGGCTTCAATCGCTGCTCACGGGAAAGTTCTTTCCCGCCCCCTTTATTTCCGTCATAGGTATCCCGTAATTTACCCGCGGGAAAGGCTTTCCCGTAGGCAGAAGGGCCTTCCTGTGAGTAAAGCGCTCATGGGAAATCGCCCGGTAGTGCCTCATACGGCTGTTCAGGTAGATTGAGTCCGCACATCTGCCCATGCTCATTCTGTATACATGAAACCTTCCAAATGTTGATGTTGCAGGTTTGCACCCTGTCTTTTCGACCTCAGCTGAATAACCTGTCCCCATCAGGATAGACCACACCATTGTTACCAGTGGAACAGGCATATTCCTGCATTGCAGGAGACACATCAGCATTCTGTGTTAGGTCACCCTACAAGAAGCCACATGACGCTGCTCAAGACACCTGATAAATAATACAGAAAAGCATTATCGTAGCTCTAACTTAGAATACTCTGCGTGAGTGCAGGACGATGCTGTGGGCTAACACGACACCAGGAACAATAGCAGTGATAGAGGTGCACACGCCATGTAGCACTTGTTGGGTCATAATACCATAAAAAGCAACAGGGACGCTTGGGAAGACCGTCTTCCGAAGACGCAGATATGTATACAGAGAAGCTTTACACATGAACGTGAGCACTCGAATCCAATATAACATGGATCCGTTTTATTCTGAAGGAAAAGGAAACATGTTACACGACCGGATTTGATTATGCAAGATCACCCAACTCAGAATAGACAGGGACACACCCTTGTTAGCTATAGCCATATTATTGCTGGAACTACGGAAACGCAGGAGGAAATCAAAACACTCTGATGATTAAAAGGAACATCCAGACTGCAGCTGGGTCGAATACTGAATTATTTAGGGATGGTGTAAAGACCAATCGAATTGACGTAAGTCTCAGTATTTGCAAAATAAGCCCAATTAGTCTCTCTCACCCTCGACGGTATAGTTGAATGGATGCGCCGTGACTCCAATCTCCATCGGCACGTCCAAAAGGACCATAAGTTTTTTCGTTGCGACGATCTGAAACCCTCCATACAAACTGTCTGCTTCCAACTGATCCACCTGTCCCACTGATCTGCTTCACCAACCGACGGGCCAAACTTTCATCTGTATAAACAGCTTAGAATTAGTGAAGACGAAAAAGATATATCACCAAGTATTTATTAGGTGGAGTACGTATATATGGCTACTAATGACTGATTTGTAAAACAACCACATGCATATGCATGGTAAAGTATATCAAAAAATATATATCACCAAGACGAAAAGATATATCACCAAAGTATTTATTAGCAGGTCTATTTGTTCCACTTGTTCGAATTTTAGCTACTATTTTTAGTGCCAAATATAATTTTTAGTAACACCAATTGTTAGATGACTTGGCGTTACTCTTACAAGCAACAAGTCTAAATGCGAGATTTAGATGCTCAAAGGTATAAGGTAGATGCTGGCATCAAAGTTTTGCAGGAACGTGGACAAAGGTACACTTTACAACTGTAGTATAGTAGCCTGACAGTATCCTTGGCATCCACGTGGGTGTGTCAGCGCTCCTCGTATGAAAAGAAAGCATAATATTAGTACAAGGTGCTGTGTGGATTTTAACTTAAATAAACACAATCACAAATCGCGAGGCCTGTCATTTCTGTTTTGAACGTTACAAAATTTCTCTTTCCCTTTGATACCCTTTGTTTGATACCCTTATCAGGCGTGATTAAGGACAGTGGCACATGATTGGCGCGTTTTTATGCGAGCTGATGCCATATGATTTGTCAGTGTGTTCATATTGGATGTAGTACGCCTGTACCTCTGTCACCATGTCACAATGCAAAAAATAAAATAGATTAAGTTACAAGCCCGCTGTCACAGCCCAAGACGACGGGCCTGGCGCATGGCCAGCGGCGGGAGCGCGGCCAGGGGGAGACGCCCTCTGGGCGCACGCGCAGGGCTGCCACCGTCTCCCAATACGGTTATTTGATAATTGTGGAATCTTTTTAGGAATAAAGAATATTTGAGTTTGATTATAAGAAATTGTTACGTTTGGAAAGAGGTATTCCAAATACAAAGGAAACATCCTAGATTGCTTGGATTGCATGTCTATAGGGATTATAAATATAGGGTGGATGTAAGCCATCAGGATTAATAAAAGTGATAAAGAAATCTACCCTAATCTCTCTCGCTCTCCTGCTCCGCTACCGCTCGCCGCCGCCACCGCATCGCTGTCCCCGCTACTGCTTGTCACAAGCACCGCGTGAAGGAGAAAGCAGCAGCAACGCTGGAGATTCAACTCAAGGCGGCCATGGAGGGATGCTGACTGCATCTTCATCAAGCAGCATAAGGAGTTGTCTAACTCACTGACATGCCCGAGATAGCAGATGATGAGGAGGCTAAAATCACCAGCCTCTATCACCATCCAAAGTGACGGCGCCACCAGCGCCGACCCCACCTGCAATGCCGCTGCCGCCGTACCTGAACGGCGAAGAACGCCCTGAGCTACTTTCCAGCCCCCACATTGACGTCGTTTCTAGGCATGCCATGGCTGGCAAGGCTTGGACGAGTGACGTGGGACTTCGCCACCCTCGAGCCCAGCAGTACTACTGCCACAGAAGAGCCTATTGTGAAATCTTCACAGGCCTAGGGGACCCATCGCGCCACCAGTGGGAACCAAAACTATTGTTTCCTCGTCATAGCCTTGTTTGTCTTGTTTCAGTATCAATAAAACCAAGTGATGAACGATGTTTGTTTCTTCTTCATGCGTCCTCTCAAGGTTGCCAACACTTATTTTTGAATAGGATTACTGGCCGGGTTTGACTGAGGTAGCACGAACCCAGGGAGACGCCTGTGGAGTGCCGATGTAGATGGCTGGGGGGGGGGCTGACCTGCAGTGCCTTGCCAGCCAGCTAGAAAGACCTTGGCGGCGATGTACCTCCTGATGACCAGAACGACAACCTAGCGACCTTGCGAGGAATAAACACAACCTGGCGACGCGCTGCAGAAGCAAAAACTGCGACTTAGAGGCATGACACGGTGTTACTGTTGGCTGCCATATCTTTCTCATTGTCTATTGGTTCGCCAGAAAAGCAAGTTAAAGGGACTTCTCGAGCGAAAAAGTATTTGCCTCATCTAGCTCCCAAGGTAGACAAAAAGCGGGCGAAGACCACCATTTCCCATCCCGCCCTCAACCTGGAGTTCGTGGCTATGCCGACCCACGGAAATCGTTACCTACTTCAAGCACCATAGTCGCGCACATCTGACTTTTGGCGGCGCGGTGCTGCGTTAAACTGAGAGGGCGAGAATAGGCTCTCAAATGCCCGAACAGCGTGTTCAAGCGTGCGACAAAAGCGCATGGACAGGTTGCTCCGCCGCGGACCACGAGCTTGAGGGATTGGGGCGCGCAATACTATGATCCACCAAGCCACGGACGGAGGAGAGGCGGTGGGCTGGAGATCCAATGCTGCAGTAGCCTAGGGCCACCAAAGGCTAAAGCGCATGCAAAGGCAGACTAGTAATGGAAATGATTTTGTGTGACGAGCGATTTTGATTTTGTGTGGCGGTATTTGGTTTTATCGCCTGAAAGGTCACGCATTAAATCATGGATTTCTATGGCGTGCTACAGTGCCCCGCCACGGTTGTCGATTAACCATGGCGGGCATATTACAAGTGCCCATCATGGTAAATGGTTCAAAAGAACAAAAAGGAAACCCTAACCCAAGCCTGCACTCCAGGGCCCGGATATGGGTTACCACCGGATCCGGTAGGGGGGGGGAGCCACCATGTTCGGTTTGGCGTAGGAGCGAAGGCGAGGAAGCGCCGACGCAGCCGTTGTGGGGCACTCAGCGGCATTGAGAACCAGCTGAGGGGAGAGGCAGCCCGCTGGGCGTGGCGGGCGACCGTGGAGGTCGGAGCGGCCTCGCATGGGTGGGGTCGGTGGCATCTGCGGCTATGGCAGTGCTAGGCGGGCGGCCACAGGAGTCGGAGGCGATGCCAAGAACAAGAGGAGCCTCCGCTGTTGCCTAGAAGAGAGTGCCTTATTGGCGCTGAGGATGAACGCAGGTTGTGCCTGCCAAAAGGGTGAAAATGGGCGATAATGGATTTCCTAGGAAGAGGGTCAGTGGTGACATGTGTAGAGGCATAGGTCCTTTAGATGAGTGCCTCGCGTAGTCCACCTGGACTCCATTCTGAACTGCAGGCCAAGCAGCCACGCTGCTTGAAGTGTATAGTGCTTGAATAATTTTGCATCTTGTAGTCGAGATTTGAAAGAGTCCACAAACACTATGAAATTACCTCCTTGACCAATCCAATTTAGGGAATGGTTGTGTGCTCGGTTGCTGCCCCAAATACAAAAAATCCAATAATCCAGGTGCGCAAATAGCTAGTATCGAAGCGACGAGCTAGGTAAGGTGGTATCCCATTCTATCTCAGCTTCTCGAATGCACCGACTAGTTTCAAAACAAAATTTCAGGTAATAGGTAACGATAAGTCGCTTTTCACATCTTATGCATAATCTAGGTTTAAAACATGTGCACGAGACACAATTGCTGCCAGTCTCTAGAAAGACATCACTGAGTGTGTAGTGCACTTGGAGTCAGTCCAAGCTCCTAGCTTCCACCCAAGCATGGGAAGATCATGGCCCTGTTTGGATCCATGGGCCTAGGAGCTACTTTTGGCTAGTTTTGACCGAACTAGTCCCAAAGGCATCCAAACAAGAGGCTAATTTGGGGCTAAATGCAACTAACCCAAATTCAAAGTCATTAGCCCCTTCAAGAGATGATTATTTGGGCTAGTTTGAGTTGGGACCACTCAAGACTCACTTCACTCTCCTTATTAATCACTGAAATGTGCAGTTATTATTAAACTAGCTCATGGATCAACCTCTAGAGTTAGAGCTAGTTTTGGGCGGGCTAGAGCTAGAGATAGAAACTAACTCTAGCTATAGCCCCAGCTAGAGTATCCAAATAGGGCCGTGTACACAACAACCAAATTAATGCACAAAAACTTCTCTAGGGTGTGTGCCAGCCCTGCGGTGTCTCGCATATTTTGTTTTGCGAGAAGTCTCTTATAGTCGACGGAGCAAAGGAGGAAAGGATTTGTGTTAGATGCTTAGGGTTACCTCAAGATGTTAGAATTACAAAAAACATCCTAGTCCCAGCCTGATTTATCACTCTCCTCCTTCCTCTTTGTAGCCTATATAGCTGTGGCTATGGCACCAGACACAAAGGAGCCTAACAGGAAAATAAGAAAGCAAAGCTAGATGGCAGTGGCGGCGATCTAGCCTCGTCGTGCGGGAGGGGTGACGCGTGGCATGACCGGGGAAGGATGGCCTCAGGCATGTGGAGGAGGTTATGAAGAGGGTAGTGCCGCCCGTGGGACGATGCGCCACCATTGCTCAGTGGCGGTGGCTGTAAAGCAGAAGATTTACTCTTTTACTTTCTTCTCACCTTCATTTTCTTTATTAAGCTTCATCGCGTTCATGGCCCCATCCACGAAAACAAACGGACATGGCCTCGTATTCTTTTGATTTCTCGATGGTGTGAGAGATTTTGTCCAACTAAGTCACCCACTGAAAAAAAATTCCCTGATCCGAGCGAGGTGGAGTTGAAAATGTAAATGTCAAGATGCCTTACATCAAGCACAACACGAAAACAAAACCAACTGAAGCACTAGCTTGTTAGGCGTGTTGCTGCGGAATGGGGGATGAGGCGGCGATGCCACCGATGATGGGTGGCTTGGCGCATCCTTGGATTGAGTGCATCGGCGATGAAAAACTATTGTTTCCACGTCACGACCTTTGTTTGTCTTCATTCAGTATCAGTAAAAACCAAGTTATGAATGATGTTTGTTTCTTTGCATGTGTCCTGAATGCGTCCAGCAAATTTGTACAGGATTCTAACCGGCTTGATCGAGGCAACACGAACCTGGGGCGTCTATGGAGAGCCGACACGGATGGCGATGGGTGGCACACCCCACCATAGTGCCTTGCCAGTCAGCTGGAAGGACCTAGTGGTGACGTCCTCCGATGACCAGAGCAACCACCTAACGACCTTGCGAATACCCGACCACGGCGGCGCTATGATGGAAAAACCATTAACTCGGAGGCGGCGGCGCGGGGAGTTAAATACGCGAGCAGTAACGAGGGGTCCAGAATTTGGGTACTAAGTATTTTCTCCTTCCACACAACAAGTTGTCAGTAGCTAGGATATGCATGTATAAATCGATACAACAACTTTGTCGTCGGCCACAACACATCGCCTTGTATCCAACATTGTTTACACTTCGATATGCCTTAGACTGAGACATGGTAAATTGGTTTCACCTCTTGTGCACCACACCTAGGCTTAAACATGCACCAGCCACAATTGCTGAAGTCATCTATTGAGTGTGCAGTGCACTCAGCAGGTCATCCTAACTTCGGTCGAGTGCAGGAAGAACGTGTACACAAGCGAATTGATGCACAAAAACTTGCTGGGTGTGGGAATGAATCCTAGCCTCTTGGGCTGGTCAGCAAAATGTGGTATCGTTGGTGCGTCGGCATGTCTGCAAGGGCGGCAGCGGACGAACGTGAGGTTTCACCACTGGGCTAGTGGTTGACGGAGATCCGTGTGCCAGAACCCAAAGGTGTGAATCCGCACCTTCACGAACCCCCTAAGGCGGTGTGCTCGCTCACGCCCGCACCGTCTTCTCCTCTTGTGGCGAAGGCACACCCAAGGCGCAAGAGATCAACTTCCCCTCCGAAGCTACACCCGGAGATCTGAGACCGTGCGCCTCCGAGAGAACCACGCGGCGAGGTCGATGCCCCTTCTCCCGCCAGCGGGCGGACGAGGAAAACAAAGCTGAGCTGGCACTTTCACGGCAATCCCGTCTCTAGCATTCTAGAAGAGCAGAGTAGGGGTCGGTGATGTCATCGTGCCTAGTTCTGGCCAAGCGGTAGGGGAACTTATGGCCAAAGGTTGAAGATGAGTCTATGGTCTGCGGGTGAACGGATAAGGGTCTGCGGGTGAACGGATAGGGTGGAAAGAATAAAAATAAAACAAAGAGTAATAGACATTTTATACTTTGCACTAAAGAGGTGGTTATTTTTGTCCAAACGGTCTAAAAAACAGCTTTAACTTCTAGAGTGAATTTGCTCTTGACAGATGAAGCTATAACAGAAGCTGTTTTAGCCAGAGCCGGAACCCTACCAAACGGCCTTTAGTCATGCCAATGATTCCTACAAAAGGTTTAGGACCTGTGTTTGCTTCATCACGACACTTCGGCACGCTGCCAAAGGGGTAGTCTGCTTGGCTAATTCCTGGAGCAAAACTTGCCTATTCAGATCTCGGCTCATCATGCATGCAAAGAAAAGCGATGGAACAACGCCTGTCAGACAAGGAATTCAAAATCTAGCAAACTGACATGTTCTTAGCATAATATCTTTTAGAAGCGACAAACTATTGCTGCCGCCACCACTCAATGTCGTCACCTGTAACTGCTACCATGCCTAATGTGCAGCAACACTACCAGCAACCTATTCTTCCATGGCCTAGGTCCATGCATTTTTGCCCCTAGTTCCATTGCTAGCAAACTCTAGAGGTCAACAACAAATCCAAGGAGAGCTTGATTCACAACCATAGTGGCAACAACAGCAGGCACTACCGCAGTAAGACCCCTACCGAGCGGCATATTTTATACCTAGAGCCCAAACCACAAAGCGCTGCCAGTGGTTTCCCTCTATCGAGACCTCAAGCCTCGGTAGAGGTCCCTCTGCCGAGAGCCCAACCCTCGAGAATGCGCGCGCGCCTCGGTAGAGGGTGAGTCTACCGAGAGCGCCCTCCAGAAAACTCCGTTCTCGGTAGAGTTGACGCCCTCGCCGTCCGCCGGAGTAGGCCTAACGCGCTGCCTACCGAGAGTTGGAGTTACGCCGCCGTAGACTATGAAAGCCCAAATTACCGAGCGGGTGTTAGCAGCCGAGATTATGGTCACCGTAGTGTACCCAACTCCATCCTCGCATGCCCTCGCAAAATGCTTTTGCGAGAACCTTCTCCCAATGGCTCGGCGCCAATATATTTTATTTTATTTTAGCATTCCACCTTTACAAACAGAACATATAAGTCATTTATCATATATATATAGCATTCATACAAACTTGCATATAGTTTAAAAACATGCATAATTTTTAAACAAAGTCACTACAATCAAAAGATATTTTACTCCAACTACAAGTTCACTACTAGTTCTACTACAACTACAAGACTACTACAACTACAAGTTCACTTTGCTGCGGTCTTGTAGAAATAACTCGATAAAGTGTAGGTCACCGATCTTGAGTGCATAGATCTTGAAATGTGCAACAACATTCTAACTAATACATCCTCCTTTGTTTCACAATTACGACCATGCTGGTGCTCGACGATGTTTAACCGTGATGGACGTGTCGCTGCAGGTTCCAATCCTTTGGCAACCTCTTTTGTCCGATATTCATCTCTGTGGGTGTTGGGTATTGATTAGCCCATATCTAAACATAACCCAATCGAGTACTACTGTATGTTAGAAATGGATGCATATCTACACCCAAATACATAGGATTATTGGATTATGAGAACATATCGATTACCACTACATCATTTCTAGATATAATCTAGGTGATAAATTAACATATCAAGATTGGCCATATCATTTCGCGTTCCTCCGGCTACAAGCTTTGCAGCCAATCCCGCTACATCATGACTCATGTCTTCCTACTTTTAGCTGTCATCAACAAGGCGGTCCTCCTCGCTGCACGGGAGGAAGACCACAAGCGGGCGGTAGACGCAGGCTAGGACAATGATGAATTAGTTCTCGCCCTCACAGCAAAAATGGACACCCTCCTCAAGGGATAATTAGTTCTCACCGCAGTAGGCGCCAGGACACCGGGGCGCTGGTGGTGGGATGCTGCCGGAATGGTGGAATGCAACGCCGGAAAACGCCGTCATGCCTTGATTAAAGCGCAGCACACCTCGGGGATGCTTGCCAGACAGCCGGAGATGCAAGAAGAGAAATGGCGAAGCGGCGTGGCTGCGCCAAAGCGGGTGAAGCGGTGGTGCTTCTTCTCGGGCGCGCTGGTGAGGGATTGAATGGCGCTGGGTGCAAATGACTGAAAGTCACCTTGCGCGCCAACCAATATATATTGTCATAAGGCTAGTGCTCTTTGGCATTGGTGAGCCAGATGGCGCGAGGGTTCTAAAATGACATGGAAAAATTTCACCCCACGCCGCTTCATTCCCATAGTTAATCAGCGCTGAGAGCCGAGAAAGCACCAGCGCAGCAATGCTAGTAGTAAGGTTCACTTCCGGGTCTTCATTTCGCATGACGTAGCTGATAAGACAATGTTGCCACCTACCACGCATATTACATACGGTGACCACTCAATCCACCTACGCACTCGCGCTTATAAACAGCCCCCAAGATCGATAGCCATCGGTGCACCTACGCACGTATATGGCCAACCCGTACGCCGAGTGAACTCTCTTTTGTTATTTGCTCGCTTTTCTTATTCGCTATTATATGGCCTCTATTTGGGGAGAAAGCCCTCCACATACACATTTTTATTTTATTATGGATAGGCGGTATATAAAGCGGAGTACTAGAAAGATACGTTTTTGAAAGATGAAGCTATGGAACTTGCGTTGCTTACAAAAAGCTCGGGTGTGATTGCTCATGCAACCACGCATTGTTACAATCGAACTTTTTGGAAGACGAAAGTAGAAGTCGAGCAGTATGCAATTCTATAGCAGTAGATGTCAAAAAGTTAAGAAAGCTTTGTAGTTGATAACTTTTGATTTGAATATTTAGGACCTCAAACAAGCATTTTTAATACGTAAGTTGGCTTTAGTACACTAGTGGGGAGCTTAAAATGGATTCTAGGACACAAGTGAGGAGAAGCGGTGCAAGAGGATGATGGTGATGCGGAAGTGACAGTTTATGGAGTACGTGCAGGAAACGCATATGAGACACTTAGCTGCCTCTGCATATTTTGGACCGTTCTCTCACGGTGGGACACGCACGGGCAGAAACCATATTGGCAAGTGGCAACAGAGCGGCGGTCGCCAGCGCAGGAACTCTTTCGCCCGGTGACCAGAGGCGCAGTCAACAATAGCAGTGATATAATGATAGAGGTGCACACGGGCGTACATAGCACCGTTGGGGCTGACCATAGGCAAACAGGAACAGGGACGCTTGGGAAGACGCGGATGCTGTATACTGGGATATGGATTTAAGTAACATGACCGTGATTACTGATTCCACTTTAACATGGATCTGTTTTATTCTGAAGAAAACAATCTCTGAAAACATCATTGAACATTGCAAGGAAAAAAAAAAGGAAAGATGTTACACGATCGATTTGTTACCAACAGGCATGCATAAACAAGGGTGACATCCTTGTTAGCTAGCCATCTGCTTATTTTGGAACAGCGGAGACGGAAGGAAATCAAACACTCTGATGATTGAAAGGAACACGCAGGTAGCTGAAGGCCGCAGCGGGGTCGAATACTGAATGATTTATATGGTGTAAACACCAATCACTGTGATGAAACGGTGAGTTCTTGCAAAGAAGCCCACCACGGTCTGACCCCTCCGCACGCTATAGCTGAATGGAGTGCCGTCGTCGAATCCAAAGGGACCATACGTTTGGAGGTTGGTGACGATCTGCAATTTTGACACCCAGACCGTGCTTCCAAAATCTCGCAGCCCCAGTGATCTGCTTCACAAACTCTGTTGGGCCAAACTTTATCTGTAAAACAGCACAAAAATTAGTGAAGAGGCAAAAAGATATATCATCAAGTATTTATTAGGTGGCGTATATATAGCTACCAAGTACCAACTCCATGTCTCTATCCCTCCCAAAAAGAGATATAATTCTAAAATAATGCTAGCTACCAGTCAAGTTAAACTTAGTTTGACTTTAAACAAACATACAGAATTGCATGGCCCTTTCTATGATGAAGAAGGCAGGCATGAACTAACATGATTTGCAAAACAACCGTATGCACATGCATGGTAAAGTATGAAATCTACTCACTGTTTCCGTCTTGCCCAAGGGTGGTGCGGGTTCGCCCCCAACGACCAGTGGTGCGGATTCGCCCTCGCCTTCAAATGTATGAAAATTCCATGGCATTAAGTCCACCCATGGTAGAATGTCACACTTTCTAGACGTTGAGATTTGCCTTCCATTACGTGAAGGAGCCTCCATTTCCACCCCATGGTCCTCTCATTGTAGGCGCAGGGACCTGAACATGAAGGACCATCATCGCCATGAGCTCGATTAGAAACAGAGAAGAAACGATATGTGTTTCCTTCCTAAAACTTTAATATGTCTATTGTGTGGCTATCTTACCCTTGTTCCTTTGAGCTGTGGGCAGAAGGCACGGATTGTAAGCTCTATGATATTCCCGTCGCTTCTCTGTTCATGGAACTTTTGAGATGACACCATTTGCCATAGCAAACTGACCCGTGCCCCCAACAACAGCCCACTCCCCAGTTTCAACTACTATCCCCATCACTTCAAGTGTGGACCCACTGAACCTGCGCCATGCAAGGATGCTTGTGAGTATATATATATATCGGCTTGCTCAAACAGAGAATGCAAGATAAAGCTAGATCGCAACAGATTAGCTACTAGGTACCTTTCATCCACGAACACTAGGCTTAAGGAATTCACCCAGTTCCCGGCTTGATATGCAAGCCTTGTGCACGGGCAACAAGCTTTTGCATTTTCCCCGGGCCGTCATATACTTCCCAGTTGTTAACTGCGGTGGCACCAATACCGATCGGCACCTTGTTGTCTAGGATCCCAACTTGTTAGCCTTTTGAGCCCAAGGGCGTGTGGTACATGAAGAGGCCTTGAAGTTTATCTCTTTGTACTCAGTGAACGCAGAAGCAGGAGTGACTTGGAGCTTGGCCATGTCTCTCGATCTCTCGCCTAGCTTAGAGCGATGCACTGAGATGATGAGGAGGAGTTGTAATGTGTGTCTTAAGATGGGGCGAGCAACTCTATTTATAGAACGGCAAGGTCCAGGGCAGGCCGGGGCGGCCTCCACGGTAGGTGGAGATGAACTAAAGACATGCATGCATGGTGCATGAGCTGTACTATGTATGCCTCGTGCAGCATGGGTTCCTGCAAGGTCACCATGTTGTACTGGCCTCGATCTTAGCACAATCTGGATCTGATCAAGCAGTGACTGGACTCACTTGCCTAGCATTTAGTTTTCGTTTCCACATGGATTTTCGTCGGCCATTTCTCTCTTTTTTGACGGAGAAGCGTTAATATCAAAACTAGTGTAGGCAGAAGAGGAGGCCAAGAGAACATATAATTAATAAGTAACCCTCTGATGCTTGCCATCGATTGCTATATTTCCAACGGTTGCGTAATTACTTGTCACTGCATGAAAAAGGATTTGAAGCAACGCCACCTTTTATCCTCCCCTACAAATCCATTTGATTTGTAGGGGTGGTTGGTGTTACGAAGTCAGCCCCTAGGCAGCTCATATCTAACTGCCCCTACAAATCGGACTTTAGGGGCGGCTCAATATAGAGCCGCTTACAAATAGACGCCGAAAATTAGAAATAAATCATCAAGTCTTCGTCAACAATACCTTGTACTCTGTCATTATTTACAATATTGGCTAAGTGGGCATGTGCAGGCATGTTTATCGGCAATATTTTTTTGACTAGAATCACATTGTGGCCAGGCCCATCGAACTAGGAATATGCACCCACCTTGCGTTATTTTTTTTCCTACCAATAATTAAGTTCTGGCAGTGCCGTTTACTCAGTATAAGTTAATAAGATTCCAAGGGTAGATCCATACACATGTGTCAGTCTTTCTGTGTGTCAAACAATAATCGTCATAAACTTGCAAACATGTCAACCATTGAGGACGTCACATCTATCTCGTCAGCAAGTCACATGGACATGTCAAGAAAAACAAAATAACGCTAATCTGGAAAAAATAGACCTAACACGGGACTTTGAATCTCTGATCACATGCATAATATATGCATCTTACATAGTACGTAGTACTCCGTTAAGCTCACATGGCGCATCTCCATGTGCAGTGAACTACATGTGAGACACTGACTATATGACATTAAGATAAAAAAAAAAAAAAACTATCGATTCTGTAATAGTAGATCGCATCTGAAAAGCAGAGTCTGAACAAGACTATACTTAAAAAAGGAAATAACGTTAACACGGGAAAAATATTTTATTGACCGTAGTTTTTTGCGTCTTTTGCTCCCCAACGCGCAATTCAACCATAGCCTCTCATGGACTGCAAAACCACAAACTCGAATTGACGCTGGACGCTGGACGCCGGACGCCGACGTCTTCCACATGCCGGGCTACAATGCGCTGCAGCATGTGCCCATCTGAAGGGATGCTAATTGTTAATTAGTCCAGAAGAAATACCTTTGGGAGTGAGCTTGTCCCAAAGCTTGGCTGCTTCCTTTGCCTTGGTTTCTTCTAGGATTCCGAGGTTGATGTCAGCATGTTGTGGCACCATGATCATCCCTACCATGACATTCAACAGATTTCGTTGGGCCTGAGCAATGGCAACTTCCACAACTTGTATCTGCTCATTGGGCTATAAGATTTCCTCTAAAGCTTGATGGTCAAGCTGCTGGGGTACTTCAAAAGTTATTGCTGTGACGAGACTGTTGATCTATCTGCATGTCATCTTCTGCATGTTCAGGATGCTCAATCAAAGCTAAAACACCCTCCCCTCCCAGGGCCAACAAGATGGTCAAGAGGAATGTCATCGACTAGGTAATTGACAGGAGAGCTAGGTGGGACAGGAACAATCTGTTG
This sequence comes from Hyparrhenia diplandra, assembly GCA_015847255.1. NCBI lineage: Eukaryota > Viridiplantae > Streptophyta > Magnoliopsida > Poales > Poaceae > Hyparrhenia > Hyparrhenia diplandra. The sequence continues at coordinate 62,046 of JADLZK010004011.1, read as the reverse complement.
CATCTCTTCATCAGCTATCTGTAACAACACCTGCTCTAAGGGATTTAGTAATTGCTCTGCAACTATAGGGTTCATGAAAAACACCTCATTCTGTTGAAATAATAAATACTGAATCTGATCATTGTTCTCCAATCATTCATCTGTAGGAAATCTCCATTTTGTCCTCAACCTGCAGGCAATTGAGGGTTAATGATAATAGATCCAAGTCTTGATCAATGTCCTGATCAAGTTAGTGCATTTAGTTCCTAGTTGGGCTGGATATGCTGGTCTTCAGGGAGGGCATCAGATCTTGTACCACTTCATTTATGTTGGGTTACTGCTGTGTCTGAATCTCAACTGGCCAAGGTTCCCAGCCATCTTGCTGTTGGTTGTCATTTGGGACTTTAGCATCAATCAACCCATTGACAGGCTGGTCAGGGAACTCCAGACTTTTTATTTAAATTTAACCCTTTTTAAACAATATTTTAAATATAACCACGCTTTAGAAAATATTTGCACTATGTATCCTTTGGTCACGCTAGGGGCCCGGCGTGATTTTTGTACTGCCGCTACCACATGCTCTAGCGCGACAGCGTGGTCCACGCCGGCACCAAAGTTTGACCAAAGGCTGCCAGGATACTGCGGGCTCCACCCGCTGCCGTCGCCGACTTTGGCGCAACGGATATGTTGCTCCGACTAATCTCGCGCGACGGGCGGATTAGGTTTTTCCCAGCTCGGCCCACGATTCTCCTCCGTATTCTTTCTTTCTTCCTCTTCTCCCGACCGCGCTGATGCCGCCGCCGCCGCGCCGCGCTCCGCTGCCCGCGCTCCGCCGGACGCTCCACCAAAGCTCCCGCCGTGCGACGCCGCCTCCCCCGCCCCTCCCCCCGCGCCACCAGCGGCCCCCGCCCCGCCTCCCGCGCGCAGGAGCGGCTCCACCGGGGGGGAGTAGCGGCGCCGGGCGCCCCTGCCCATTAGCGGCCCGCGGCCCCGTGAGGGTAGCAGGTGTGCAGGTAAAACTTCTTCTTCTCCCTTCCCTACATTTTTGATTTGAAGGCTATAGAGGTTTTACATGCATGGCTAGGAAAATCGAGCGATTGTGACTTAGGTAGTTCAAGCATGGAGGATTTAGATTGGTTGGTTAGCTTCCGCTTTGATATTGTGGTATCGTAATGTAGTATTAGTAGTGGATATTGTTGATTTGTTGTTTCACATTTTGTAGATGGATTGTTTAGTGCGATTCTTCCATGGTGGCAAAATGAAAGCAATTTCTTACCTTGTGTTTTTTCATATTATTCAGCATGGCGGACCCACACTTCCCTTCTTGAGAGCTACTACGACAAGGACCACCGGGCGCACTTGTTGGTCGACGGGCAAGCCAAGTCATTGACATGTCTTCATTTTTCTTCCACTTATTATGTGTATATTTTATTATCCTCAAAGTTGGCATTGTTTCACTTATTGCAGGATTTGGCACCGCTAAGCCCCCTGCACTCACCATCCACTGGATTGGGATGAGCGCCACGCCCCGCACCTTGCTAGAACGAGCTTTCTAAGTCTTGCTCAAGCAATTGTTGCTGTGCTCCCGGAGATGGATGGCCCACTGCTCACCGCCTTTGTTGTCAGATGACGTCCCGAAGACACATTCGCTCCACCGCCGTGGGGAGAGATGTCCGTGTTGCTGCAAGATGTGGACTACATTTTGGGACTTCGAGTGCACGGTCCTGCAGTGACAGACACCATCAACACGGAGAATTGGAAGGACTTGGTGTTCCACCACCGCCACCACCCACCTAAACCTAAAGAAGGCAAGAGGGAGCAGAAGACCCTCGGGTGTGAGCTCCAGCTGGCTGCGCGCGACGCTTCAACACGGAAAACATCTTGCACAGCAGCAAGTACAACCAATGTTGGTGCTTCTAATGCACACACATGTTCCCATCCGATAGGAAAGAAAAAGCAGCGATGATGTTGATTGTTGAGAGAATTATCTTTATGGCCCTGGAAAAAATGCCTCTTAGGTATATGGCCTTGGAGGCGACGCCGCCTATGACACCGCTGTTTTTCGCTTTCTACGGCGCCCACCGCCTGCCCAGCCCGCGTGCAGGTTCAACTTCCTGGCGGCACCGCGCCCCAACATCCCCGAGGACGCGCGCGAGTAAAAAAAAGGGCATCGTGGAGAGCTACGCCCTGCACCTTGGCCGACTTCTACATCGGTCCATTGCCTGCCGTTAACCCTGCAGCAGCTACACCACCACTGGCAGCGGCGGCGCAGAAGATGGTGTTGCTGTTGTTGCCGACTTAAGCAACTGCTAGTACTGATGGTAGCAACGACAACAATAGATGCATGGGTTAACAAGACATCTTAACCGCTGCCGACCGCCTACTATATACAATACTTTCTAGTTTCTAGTGTACTAATCGATCGGGTGATCGATCTTTAGCATCATCGCCCCGATGCCTAGCTCTTGTGTCTCTGTGTGTCTGGTTATACAATGAATAAGTTACAAGTTTAATCATCTTGTACAATGAATAGGTAATAGACAACACTAACTCGTTTACACATCTTGTGCACCGAGGTTTAAAACATGTGCACCAGCCACAACTGCTGCTATAGTCTCTACAAAGACATCTTTTTGTGTGCAATGCACTCGAAGTCGCCCAAGCTCTAGCAATACATGCAGTAATTGCTAGTACATTAATTTACTTTGAAATCTCAGCTTGGGCAAGCAATCACCCTGGCTGGAATCTTATTCAGGAAATCTTTGAGAACATCTTGCACAGCAGCAAATAAACCAATGTTGGTGTTTCTAGTGCACACGCATGTTCCCAAATGATGTGGAAGGAAAGCAGCGATGATGTTGATTGTTCTCAAGGCAAGTCACCAACATCAACCATAAAAAGGAAAACTGGGCTTAAAACCAAAACAGGTCCCTGGGGATCTGTTCGAACTTTGACCTAAAAAGAGGCAGTATTACCTTGAGTGTTGACGCTGATAATAAACCAACATAGAACAGAAATTATTGAAGCAAATACTACTATGGTTGAGGAATATTTGGATCAGCTGCCTATTATGGGCCCCAAGGATTCTTGTTCTTCGCATGAAATTTTTTAGAAAGGACTTTCTTCGCATGAAATTGTTGGAAATAATCCTATGTGTCTAGGTGCAGACTTGACAGCACATGTGAAAGATGTTGATATAGTTGTTGTGGAAACACCATTGGATTATGAAGACAACGAGAACACTAAAAGGTGAAACGTGTCACGGAGGTTCCAAAAAGCGCAAACATTGTGACATGGCATATGAGGGTGATCATAATGTAAGGATGTGCATAATGCGTGGTTGTGTATCATAGTGAAACTCTTGGTACATATAGAGCTCCTAGGGTAGAAGGCCCCGCCGGAGCTCCTCCTCCGCAGCGGACGGCGCCACCATTCCCCCATCCCAATCTCAACCCGAGTTCGTGGCTATGCTGGCCACGGAACTCGCTGCCTACCTCAAGTACCACGGCCGCACGTCCGACTTTTGATGAAGCGGCGCCGTGTTCGCCGAGCGTGGAGAATAGGCTCGCGGGAGGCCGAGCAACTTGTTCGCGCGCAGGGGCGACGCCACATGTATCTTGCCTCGGTGCACGGGCACCAGGGTAAAAAGCAAAATTATCACTAACTAATTTTAATTCACCATGTATTGCTATCAAATTATGACTTTTTTCATAGGAGTGCACCACCATAAATTTAGAGTTGGCTTCGCCACTGTTCGCCGGGGCGACAAGCGCGTGGACAGGCGGCTTGAGGGAATCGGGCGCGCGATGCTATGATCCACCACCCCGCCATGACGGAGGAGAGGCCGCGGGCCGACATCCACGACTCGAACCGGTGAGCGCCGCCTCAAACATGAAGTTGTGCCCGCCAAGGGTGAACTCGGGTGATGTCTTGCCTAGGAAGAGGGCAATGAGGATGAACGCGTCCCAATTTTCGGTGATGAAAGTGCGGGTGACACCACGTACGACAAAGATAGGTCGGCGGTGACATGTCGAGGCATAGGTCCCTGAGGATGAGCGCCTCACTTAGTCACCTGGACTCCATTGTGCACTGCAGGCCAAGCAGCCACGCCACTGATTGATTCTTAGTGGTAGGATGTGTATAATGCTTGAATAATTTTCCATCTTGCATTCGAGATTTGAAAGAGTCCAGAGACACTATGAAATCACCCCGAATCGATCCAACTTAGCAAATGGTTGTTTCCTCAGTTGTTGCCGCAAATACGAAAAAACAAATAATCCAAGTGTGCAAATAGCTAGCTAGTATCCAAGCGACAAGCTAGCTAGGTGGTATCCCATTCCCCATCTACTAATTTCTAACCCTTATGCAACGACAAAAAAACATTGCAATAGGCCCAATTTGGTTGCAAAAGGTAGGTGTTGCAACCAAATTGCATTCGTTGCCAGCGGTTGCATTAAGTCGCTTGCATTAAGGTATTGCAACCATTGCCAATTTGGCGTTGCAAGTGTTGCAGTTTCTTGCAACCATAGTTGCCCGCTGCCAAGCATGGCAATAGGACATTGATGCAACATTCACAGTCGTGGCAATAGAAGCACTTTGCCACGATATAATTTTGTTGCCTAAGGTGTTATTGCCACGACCTGCATGACATGGCAAATAGAACATTTGCCACGTAATTTGATTTGTTGCGAGAGATCATTGGTTATTGCTACAATCCTTATGTCGTTGCAACAGTATCATTTGCCACCCAAGTTTATGCGTTGCAGAAATGATATGTTATTGCCACGCGTCGTTGTGTCATGGCAATAGTACCATGTGCCACGCAATTGCATCCGTTGCCATACATCGTATTGCCACACAAAGAGAGTTCGTTGTCATATATAATATTGCCACGCAACAGAGTTCGTTGCCATATATAATGTTGCCACACGTAGTAGCTCATCGCATTGGCGTATTTGGTATTGCAACGCTAGATTTGAATTATCGCTTAATAAATCATCATTACAAAAATAACAAAACCATATCAAAAGCGATTGAATTCACATATATTAATTATAACCAATGATTCAATAAGTTGACATAGAATCCAAATAGTACCAGAATAGCTAAAATCATAAATGAGTGTATAGTTCACTCATTGTTTCACAACTTTCTAAAACTTGCAGCACTATAAGACTTGCTAGCATCTATGTAGCATGGTTTTCCTAGCGTATTAAAAAAATTCTTGCCTCATTTCTATCTTAGCATTTTCTAGAACCTCTTGCATCTTTCTCCCTTTCCCTTTCTGCAGCTTCGTGTGCAAGCTGTTCTTTTTCGCATCTCAAGCTCTACTTCATAGGAAATTATCTTCTCCCTTGGCTACAGCTCTAAATAATCCTTCTATGTCTTGACTATTGCAACCCTAGAATCATCCTTCAATTCTGTTGGTCGCCCAAAACATGTTAGATAAGATGTAGTTTATATAAAGGTGCTAAGATTCTAAACAATATGAATACATATGCAGAAACATAGATGGTATACTTTCAGATTTGTCCTTTGGCAGCCTCTTTAGCCAGTCCTTGTATGCATCAATGGGTTCATCCATAAGGAGATGCTCATCTTCTTCCGGTTGCTGGGGTCTTATGCTCACTTGCTGTGTTGTCTCTTCCTCCTGGGACAGTAGTAATCTGATTTCCTTCTCCCTCTCACTGTCTCGTAGCATAAATGCATAATCTCTGCATGTCTGTTATATTCAATAACCTGATGGGTTGCTATTTTCTACATCTCTTCCAAATTGCTTCTGTAGTATAAAAGGTCCCAGCAGCATACCCAAGCTGCTGGTACTTAAGAGATGTCAAGGTTCCCAATCTTATATCAGCCCTATCAATTTTGAACATTAAATGCTCCATGTCTGGAAGTCCCCTCTTGCAATGAACATAAACATGTTAAAAAGAAGGTGAAGCATTACCCTTTGGCAGAATTTAACTTAAGCAAGAATAAACCTCACAATTATCAGATAACCTATAGTTCAACAGATGTGAAAACCTCACAATTATGGTATTCTTAAATTTGGCATATAAAAGAACAACAAGATTAAAAGAAGCCATATCACTAATTTGGCAGAAGTTTCAGAATAAAAAAAAAAGGAAAGGCAGTACACAAAAGAAAAATACTTTCTCGCGCAGGTTTCAGTTTGGTATGCTTGGCGAGATGATTGCAGCTCGATCTAGATTAAAGGAACATAGTAGCTTGTTATTTGTTCCTGGATCTGGTGATGCAGGTACTCCAAAACTTAGTGATGCTTTTAGCTCATAGCTGCTCATATCCACAAGCACAATGCACTCTTATATCCAAATTTGTAATTAGTTCGCTATTTAAGATGGAACTTGTTATGGCTACTAACTTGGTCCATTCTTTTATATCCTAGCTTTTTACCATGCTATTTTAGAACATTTTCTGACACTAATAGTATTAGGACGATAAATGAATTTCTTCAGACAACTGCAATGAGATGTTTCTTCATCGCTTTATATATATATATTTTTTTTTTTTGCATGATAACAAATATGCAGGTCCTTCTAAAGCTCAGCCAAGGTGTGCACTTCCAAAATATCTAATTGAAGAACGAAGCACATAGCAAATGCAATCTTTGTAAGTAAGCCCTGCAGGCTCGACATGAAACTCATGCTTAAAATTTCAACTGATATCAGTATTATACTGATCGAGAGATATACATGTTAAACATGAGATAAGATGTTACCAATAAATATGTCTTGGGCAAAGCTATTATGCTTTCCAGTATCGAGATCAGAACCATTCAGCTGCAGAGAATCAAAATGCCCAAAATGAAGGAACAACAATGTTATTTCTTTTGGATGTCAAGAATTCTGCTAAATCGTTAAGTAGTATGTGTTTTCCTGGTCTGCCAATGTAGAAGTGATCAGCAATCACTATATGAAGCTAAGCTGTGTTGATGTATGGTAATTCTTTGGCACTATGTATCCGTGATTTAAGTGAGATGAACCATGCATGACTAGTACAGTAGCACTGTGTATCATAAGTTCTATGCCAGGACGACAGTAACAGAAATGCACGAAGTCATATGATGGAGAAAGAGTCTTCAAATACTTACGATCTGAAACTAGAATCCTGGATCAAAACGGGTAGAGATTTGTTCTATCTAGAATCTGGATTCTAAAACTCCAACTTAAAATCTTGATTCCTAAAATTCCTTGGGGATTCAGACGACACCTAATAAACTAGATTTCTGATGATAGAGTCAAAGCCAACAATCTACTTGGTCGATCGTATATGGACGAGAGAACCGATGTTCGTCTTCTAGTTCGAGGGTGGCTTCAACATATCGATGGGCAACCGACGGGGTGGTGTCGTTACTGGCTTTGCCCCCTGAGGAGAGGAGGCGACTCCTGGCTGGAGGCGATGTCAGCGGCGTCCTGCTGGATGGAGGCAGTGTCGACGGCATCGTGGATGGAGGCGGCGTCGGGGGCGTCCTGGACAGCAGCGGCGCCATGGCCCTACAGCGTCGGCGGCACCCAGATGGCGATCTAATTTTGGAGGGGAGAGGAATAGGCACGTACGGGGACTCGAGGAGGTTAACTTAGAATAGACCCACGATATATGCGCTCTTTTTTTCTTTTTCTTTTTTCAGTTTTGCGTTGGAATTTGGCGGGATGGGAAAACTTTGGGAGGGAATCAGGGGCGCGTTGTGGTTTTGAAAAGTTTTGGCAAAGTTTGCTATTTCACCGCGTTGGAATTTGGCGGGATGGGAAAACTTTGGGAGGGAATCAGCGTCCGCGCGCATGTATTGTTGTCTTTTTTACAAATTTTGCTATTTCACCGCCAGTTTTAGGCGGTCTGGCATTTTCCATAAACACGGATTGTTATAAAAAAACATTTCTATACATACACGATTAAATATATATTTATGTAACTTGTTCAGTAGGATTACAAAGTTTACACGAAGAAATTCATTTAAACTCTGTCTTGTGGTTTTGTGGGAATATTTGGGAGCCAACTTTTTTAGAAAGGGTTTGCCTCTATAATTTTAAAATAATAATAGTCTGCCCTTGCTAATGTTACGATAAAAGCCAAAACACGATCGAATTCATGTTACAATTATTACAAAGCAAAATATAGTTATTTAAACAAACTTAATTATGAGCTTGTGGTTTTTAAAAAACATAGTAGTTGTCTGGTTCCTTCTATAATAATACAAATGTAAATATAATTAGTAGTGGTGGGTAGTCACGAATTATTACAAAGCACAATATGGTTATTTAAAACAAACTTAAATAGTACGAGCTTATAACACTAGTAGAGAATGGACCTCTACTTTTCGGCAGCATTTTCTTGGTTACTCTCGACATCTTTTTGTGCCCGGGGGTAAAAGGGGGTTTTACTCCCTGGGTGGAGTCTCCAACCGGGACTAGAGCCCCCTGTCGCAGCCCCGGCATCACCACCCTCGCACCCTAGACCTCTAATCCCGGTTGGAGTCTCCAACCGGGAGTAAAGGTCTCTGCTCTTAGGTGGAGACACCGACCAGGGGTAAATCTAAATTTTTACTCACGGTTGGATTTTTAGACCGCGAGAAACCACCTCGAAGATTTTTAATGTTTTCAATCCAACCTTAGCGTGTCACGGTTATTACGTTTTCAGCTATGGAAATCGTACTTGAGTGGTTTATAAGATTTAAAAATACGCTTTCACTTATTACAAATTTGACTAGTGTTTAGTAACACTTTCTCAAATGCAAAAAGGCATATATAAAGATTGAAGATCTTGATGAGTTCTAACACCTATGTATTCAAAAGTTTTCCGTCCGAGGTCATTTAGTGTTCCGTTTGACGAGGTTTGACCAAGTCAAATTTTTGAATTTTTAAATAATGACACCTTCTCGCTACTTTTTTCACCCCTAGGTGATTTCAAATCGAGAAGTCATGAATACCATGTTTGTTTAACTCTTCAAGGTATACACTCTATATATTGGACATTGTTGGATCTGATAAATTTTGAACAATTCAAATTTTGAATTTCAAAAAAAAAAATTATAGAGTTTTTAGTTTTTTGAACCCTAAATGGTTTCAAAATGAAAAGTCATGAATACCAAAAATTCATAACTCATCAAGATCTACAAAGTTTATTTAGGCCATTTTTGCATTTGAGAAGGTTTTAGGAAAGTATAGTTCTAAATTGACAAGTGTCTCCTGTAGTTTCATAAACTCTCTATGAGATTCATGATTTTGTGACTAGTGTTTATTAACACTTTCTCAAATGCAAAATGGCCTATGTGAATATTGTAAATCTTGATGAGTTGTAACATCTATGTATTCAAAGGTTTTTCAAACGAGGTCATTTAGTGTTCTGTTTGACAAGGTTTGACCAAGTCAATTTTTTGAATTTTTAAATAAAGACACCCTTCAAGGCTACTTTTTTGGACCCCTAGGTGGTTTCAAATCAAAAATAATGAATACCATGTTTGTTTAACTCTTCAAGATCTACACTCTATATATTGGATATTTTGGATTTAACAAATTTTCAACCATTCAAATTTTGAATTTCTAAAAAATATAGAATTTTCAGTTTTTCGAACCCTAGATGGTTTCAAAATGAAAAGTCATGAATACCAAAAATTCATAACTCATCAAAATTTACAAAGTTTATTTAGTTTATTTTTGCATTTAAGAAGGTGTTAGGAAAGTACATAACTCTATTTCTTTTTTCTTTTTATCTTTATTTATACGGTAATGCTCTGTATCTTACGTCCTACCGATAGGACGGTGAAACTCGGTGGGCTTTTCACCCAGACAGTCCAGCGGCGCAGCGAGTTCCTCATTTTCGCATCCCGTTGCCTCCCCAAATCGTGGTTTCTTCGGACAGGCAACCGCCGCCGCGGGCGCTTCCGCCTCGCCGGGATTCAACCTCCGCGCCGTCGGGGATGGGTGCTGGCTCCGCCGCGCCACCCACTCGCGTCGACGGGCATTTGCCGCGCACCCGCGTCTGCTCCACGCCGGCGACAGACAGGCGAACGTGGTCGCGGGTGCCTCCACCTCACCGGGAACTAACCGCCGCGCCGCTGGGGGGAGGCAGGCCGTGCTCGAACAAGCCAAGGCCGGCGCCGGTGGTGGTGGCGCGCACGCGTCGGTGGTGCTGGTGTGACCGCCCGAACGAGCAAAACCAGGTGCTTGTGGCATTGGTGCTCGTGCGCCGCCACTCGTGGTCAGCTCCAACCCGGCGGTTGGAATCGACCGGCCATGGCCTTGCCCTCTTCAGTGTTGCATATGCATGTTTCCATTGTTTCAGTTGCTTCAACTGCATGTTGCAATTGGCCAATTTTGATGTTGCAAAAATAGATCATGGTTGTTGCAAAAAATAAATTTGGGATGTCGCAACAATGATTTCATCTGTGTTTCATTCTTATGTTTCAGTTGTTTCATCCGTGTTTCATTCTTATGTTTCAGTTATTATGTTTCTTATGTTGCAAGCGAGGTTGAGGCCTGGGAGATCTGCAGAAGCGAGGTCGAGGCCTGGGAGAACGGTGGCAGCGTGGCGCCAGCAGCCGCGTTGAGGACGGTCCAGCCTCCCTGTCTTGCTGGGGCGGTCAGAGTGCCCGCCGTGCACGTCAGCTGGTTTGGCAGCGACCGCATCGAAGGTGTGGGGCGAGCAACTTCCCCTCCTGGCTGAGCGGGCGGGTCTGCCAGCTCGGCCACCCCAACGCTGTCGTCCGTGCGTTCCAGCGGTCCGCTGGCCGGGCGGCGCCACCATGTGGTTGATGGGCGAGCCGGCTGCAAAAAAAGCCAATAAATCTTGTGGGCAAACAGTAGCAGCGAAGATGCCGACTCGGTGGACGGCGAGGTGCCGCTGGCCAGCTGCGCTTGCGGGGCAACACCCTCGGCCGTGTAAGCACCGCCCGCCCCATCGCAGGCACCCGACGTCGTATCGTCAGGGATGGTCGGTACTGGCGCAGATTGGTCATCGGGGACCTACTCGCTCCGCGCGGGGACATCGGTGTCCGAGGCCGGCGAGGAAGACAGGGTCCGGCGTGCCGCCGGTTCCCGGGAAGCCGTCGAAGGAGCGTCGTGGGGGCGTTCGCGCGCAGGGTAGGTGGGCCGGGCCTGGGGCCTCCGATGGATTTTTTTTTCAATCGGACGTCCTAGTGTTCGTGGATGAAAGGTACCTAGTAGCTAATCTGTTGCGATCTAGCTTTATCTTGCATTCTCTGTTTGAGCAAGCCGATATATATATATACTCACAAGCATCCTTGCATGGCGCAGGTTCAGTGGGTCCACACTTGAAGTGATGGGGATAGTAGTTGAAACTGGGGAGTGGGCTGTTGTTGGGGGCACGGGTCAGTTTGCTATGGCAAATGGTGTCATCTCCAAGAAGTTCCATGAACAGAGAAGCGACGGAATATCATAGAGCTTACAATCCGTGCCTTCTGCCCACAGCTCAAAGGAACAAGGGTAAGATAGCCACACAATAGACATATTAAAGTTTTAGGAAGGAAACACATATCGTTTCTTCTCTGTTTCTAATCGAGCTCATGACGATGATGGTCCTTCATGTTCAGGTCCCTGCGCCTACAATGAGAGGACCATGGGGTGGAAATGGAGGCTCCCTTCACGTAATGGAAGGCAAATCTCAACGTCTAGAAAGTGTGACATTCTACCATGCGGGTGGACTTAATGCCATGGAATTTTCATACATTGACGAAGACGGGCGAATCCGCACCACTGGTCGTTGGGGCGAACCCGCACCACCCTTTGGGCAAGACGGAAACAGTGAGTAGATTTCATACTTTACCATGCATGTGCATACGGTTGTTTTGCAAATCATGTTAGTTCATGCCTGCCTTCTTCATCATAGAAAGGGCCATGCAATTCTGTATGTTTGTTTAAAGTCAAACTAAGTTTAACTTGACTGGTAGCTAGCATTATTTTAGAATTATATCTCTTTTTGGGAGGGATAGAGACATGGAGTTGGTACTTGGTAGCTATATATACGCCACCTAATAAATACTTGATGATATATCTTTTTTGCCTCTTCACTAATTTTGTGCTGTTTTACAGATAAAGTTTGGCCCAACAGAGTTTGTGAAGCAGATCACTGGGGCTGCGAGATTTGGAAGCACGGTCTGGGTGTCAAAATTGCAGATCGTCACCAACCTCCAAACGTATGGTCCTTTTGGATTCGACGACGGCACTCCATTCAGCTATAGCGTGCCGGAGGGTCAGACCGTGGTGGGCTTCTTTGCAAGAACTCACCGTTTCATCACAGTGATTGGTGTTTACACCATATAAATCATTCAGTATTCGACCCCGCTGCAGCCTTCAGCTACCTGCGTGTTCCTTTCAATCATCAGAGTGTTTGATTTCCTTCCGTCTCCGCTGTTCCAAAAATAAGCAGATGGCTAGCTAACAAGGATGTCACCCTTGTTTATGCATGCCTGTTGGTAACCAAATCGATCGTGTAACATCTTTCCTTTTTTTTTTTTCCCTTGCAATGTTCAATGATGTTTTCAGAGATTGTTTTCTTCAGAATAAAACAGATCCATGTTAAAGTGGAATCAGTAATCACGGTCATGTTACTTAAATCCATATCCCAGTATACAGCATCCGCGTCTTCCCAAGCGTCCCTGTTCCTGTTTGCCTATGGTCAGCCCCAACGGTGCTATGTACGCCGTGTGCACCTCTATCATTATATCACTGCTATTGTTGACTGCGCCTCTGGTCTCGGGCGAAGAGTTCCTGCGCACAGCGACCGCCGCTCTGTTGCCACTTGCCAATATGGTTTCTGCCCGTGCGTGTCCCACCGTGAGAGAACCGGTCCAAAATATGCAGAGACGCTAAGTGTCTCCTTATGCGTTTCCTGCACTCATGGCGGGACTTCTCCATTGACAGGGACACGCCAAGCATCAAGCTCCAGGTAGCTTGGTCTTACAGACTACAAAGCTCCTGTGACTAATTACTAATTAGCAAAGAAATCGTCAACTAGATGTGCTGACACGTGTTCACCAGCATGTGAGCCTGGGCACTGGCGCTGGGTGGCCGGGCCTTGGCTCCGCCCCTGTGTCTCCCCAAACCAACATCTCCTCCTTTAGGATCAAGCATCTGGCTATGTGGGTCGAGAATTGGAGATCCTGCTGCTGTTGCCACCGTGGTTGCGAACCAAGCTCTCCCTTGGAATTGTTGACCTCTAGAGTTTGCTAGCAATGGAACTAGGCAAAATGCATGGATTCCCTAGGTTGCAAACAATTGGTTGCTGGTAGTGTTGCTGCACGTTAGGCATGGTAGCAGTTACAGGTGACGACATTGAGTGGTGGCGGCAACAATAGTTGTCGGTTCAAAGCAGCAGGTAATAAGGGGGGAAACTGGAAAAGAGATACTATTATGGTAAGAACATGTTAGTTTGCTGGATTTTTACTTCCTTGTCTGACAGGCAAGCGTTCCGTCGCTTATCCTTGCACGATGAGCTGAGCTCTGAAATAGGCAAGTTTTGCTCAGGAAGTATCCAAGCAGCCTAACTTTGGCAGCGTGCCGAAGTGTTGTGATGAAGCAAACATGGGTCTAAACCTTCTGTGGCATCACTAGCATGACTAAGGGCCCGTTTGGTAGGGCTCCGGCTCCAACTAAAACGGCTCCTGTGGTAGCTTCATCTGTGGAGCAGATTCACTGTAGAAGTTAAAGCCATTTTTTAGACCGTTTGACAAAATAACTTTACCTCTTAGTGCAAAAATATATAATGTCTATTACACCTTTTTTATTTTCTTTTCTTTCCACCCTATCCGTTCACCAACAGACCCTTATCCATCCCCCCGCAGACCACACACTCATCTTCAACCTTTGGCCATGAGTGCTCCCCACCGCTTGGCCGGAACCAAGCACGATGACATCCTCTCCCCTGCTCTGCTCTTCTAGTATGCTGGAGACGGGACTGCCAAGCGCCAGCTCCAGATCATCAGCTGATGCAGCTGTGGTTTCCTCGGTGTTGGAATATATAAGTAAATTGTCCACCTTTTCCCATCAGCTTAAGCTTTTGGGTTGAACTAGTTGGTGCATGCAACTTAATATGGTATCAAAGCAAGAGGTCTCGAGTTCGAATTCTAGTTAGCGCAATTAAATAAAATAATTGTTGCTCGCTCCTATTTCACGTCTGAGGCTCGCCCGTCGCTGAGATCTCTCGCCGGAGCTTTGAGCCTCGACGTGAGGGGGAGTGTTGGAATATATAAGTAAATTGCCCACCTCTTCCCATCAGCTTAAGCTTTTGGGTTGAACTGGTTGGTGCATGCAACTTAATACTCGCCGCCAGCGGCGGGAGGAGCGCATCGACCTCACGAGTGTGCTTCTCCGAGATCACCTTCATGTCGGGCGACGCTGAGCTGCAAGCACGCGGTCTCAAAGATCTCCGTGGCGCGGGCGTGTCGGGAAGTTGATCTTGCGCGCCCAGGGCGTGTGCTTTCGCCCGAAGCGAGAAGGCGGTGGCGTCGTTGCCTGGGGTTCACGAAGGTGCCGATCCACACCTTCGCGGGTGCACGGCACGCTGATCTCTGTCGGCCACTTGCCCGAGTGGCGAAACCTCACGCCGTCTGCCTGCTGCCCTCGCAGACGCGCACCGGCGACTTCCGCCTGACGCCCAGCCTGCGTGAGGGCAAAGGAGACCCATGCCTGCGATGGGGCCCGTTACCGCCAGAGGAAGCCAGAAGAAGCCACAAATTTGAGATCCTACTCTCTCTCCTCCCTTCTCTCAGTAGGAATTCCAGGCCTTCTCCCTAGAATCTGTGCAGCTCGGAGACATTTGGCAACCGGGCCGAAAAACAGATTGAGGAGCCACCCCAGAATCTGTACCAAACAGGCGCCCTAAATTGCGGTGTAATGAGTTCTGGCTCCCAACCGAATGCCACATTTTGTTGACCAGCCAAAGAGGCTAGGATTCGATTCCCACACTCCACAAGTTTTTGTGCATCAACTCGTTTGTGTACACGTTCTTCCCACGCTCGACCGAAGTTAGAGCTTGGATGACTTGAGTGCACTGCACACTCAATAGATGACTTCAGCAATTGACAAAACAACTTCACCTCTTAGTGCAAAAGTATAAAATGTCTATTACAATTTTTTATTTTCTTTTCTTTCCACCCTATCCATTCACCTGCAGACCCTTATCCGTTCCCCGCAGACCACTCACTCATCTTGAACCTTTGGCCATGAGTGCCCCCACCGCTTGGCCGGAACCAGGCACGATGACATCCTCTCCCCTGCTCTGTTCTTCTAGTATGCTGGAGACGGGACTGCCGGGCTGATGCAGCTGTAGTTTCCTCGTGAGGAGATCATCGACCTCAGAGCGTGCTTCTCGGAGATCACCTTCATGTCGGCGACGCTGAGCTGCAAGCGCGGTCTCGGAGATCTCCAGGCGCGGCGTGGTGGGGAAGTTGATCTTGCGCGCCTTGGCCGTCTTCTGCTTCTTCGGCGAGCGCACACCCAAGGTGTGCAAGATGAACTTCCCTGCCACGCCGCACCTGGAGATCTTCGAGACCTCGCGCCTGCAGCTCAGCGTCCCCCGACATGAAGATGATCTCCGAGAAGCACGCTTGTGAGGTCGATGCCACCACCACTACTACTACTAGGTAACCTTAGAGCATCTCCAACAGTTTGGCAAATATTATTTCCCAAAAAAATGGATTTTGGCAAATCCCAAATTAGTATGGGAAAGGCAAAAGGAGTTCATCTCCAATAGTTCCCCATAATTCACTTGGAAAATGCCAAAATTCTGGACTCACTTGTTACTGTCCGTGCATTTAACTCCGCGTGCCGCCTCGAAGTTGTGGTTTTTTCTTCGTAGCGTGTCGCCAACCTAGGATATTTGCAAGGTCGTTAGGTGGTTGCTCTGGTCGTTGGAGGTACATCGACGCCAGGTCCTTCTAGCCGGGCTGGCAAGGCACTGCAGGTCGGCCACCCATGGCCATCCCGAATCCTGTACAAATTTGCTAGCCACCTTCCAGACGCATGCAAAAGAAACAAACATTGTTCATCACTTGGTTTACTGATACTGAAAGAAGACAAACCAGGTCATGACGTGGATGCACTGCCGCCCATCGTCGGTGGCACCGCCGCCTCATCCCCGTTCGCAGCTACGCGCCTAACAAGCTAGTGCTTCAGGTGGTTTTGTTTTTCGTGTTGTGCTTCGGTGAGGCATCATGACATTTACATTTGCAGCTCCACATCGCCGGATTAAGGATTTGTTTTTTCGAGTTGGACAAAAGCTCTCACACCATCAGAATCAAAAGAATACGAGGCCACGTCCGTTTGTTTGTGGTGGGTGGGGCCGTGAACGCGAAGAAAGAAATGATGGTGAGAAGAAACGAGAAAAGGAGTAAATCCTTGTTAGTGTTTAATCTTGTCACTAGAATTGCATGTAGAAAATAAGTGTTGGTCATTCATGGCTAAGATGTTGATGTACCGTGTGATGCGGGTGTTGCCGTGTGAAACGGCACTGCATGTGTGTTGCTACGAGAAGGAGCAGAATTGGAGGTGAAGAAAAGTCAACAAAGCCAAGAGAATTGATCAATGTTGAATGAGTGATGCATGGAGGAGTTGCGTTTGGTTGTAAGTGGATGCATGCACGAGATGTGATGCTAGGCTATTAGTGGTTTGTGAGAAGATGTCAAGTGTTGCATGGAGTGAGTTACGGCTGTGTGAAATTGGCCGGTTGTACATAGTTGTTGAGTCTATAAATTAATGGAAAAACGACGAGAGTTGTGTGGCTTGCGTCAAACAAAGTTGCCTATGTTTTCTTGTTCTTGAGTGTGTTCATCATGAGAAATTAAGAGAGTGTTTGTGATAAACACATGTAGAGTGAGGAAGAGATTCCCAACAAGATAAAGTGAGGGATTTCCAACAATCCTCACCTTGGCAACGTCGACTCACCGCCGAGCAATGGTGGCCCATCGTCCCACGGCGACACTACCCTCGACAACCTCCTCCCCGACCTCAGTGGCCATCCTCCTAGTCATGCCGCGCCTCACCCTCACAGATGACGAGGCGAGATCGGGTGCCACTTGCCGTCTAGCCCGCTTCCTTATTTTCTTGTTAGGCTCCTTCATATCCGGTGCCATAGGCCATAACTATAGGCTACAAAGAGGAAGGAGGAGAGTGATAAATCAGAGCTCGGAGTAGGAGAAGCTTGTAATCGAACATCTTGAGGTTACCTAGGCATCTAACACAAATCCCTTCCTCCTTTGCTCCCTGTTGACACCTGTTATAGCATAATATTACTAGTCAACTAAACATGAAATAAGGGCATAAAATGAATATCAACATAAGTCTAGGGGTCTAACTGACATATTTCCATGAGTTTTGGTATTTCATGACTTTGCAGGGACTAAACAGATAAAAGCAGATAAGAGCAGTGAAAAGCCCAAGAGTTTGCATCCCATACGATGAGAAGACTCGACCGTGAGGCAACTCAATCCAAAAAGTGGACTAAAAAGATTCTAGAAGACACCAGGGAGGAAGGAGAACTCACCGGGACTCGAGTCCCGGCGATCGCCGTCACTATTCATGGCGATCGCCAGGGTGTCCCCACCAATCAGCCTCAGATTTGGAGGTCGGTTTGTAACCGACATTGAGGTTGCATCTATGCCATTGCTGAAGGTCGGTTTGATCCAAGGGCCATCGTTCATCGCCAAGGACTATATAAGCGGACCCCGACCCCGTGGTGAAACCCTAATTCATTCAACTCAATACTCAACGGTGAGGCCCCGACCTCTCCTCCTCAGTAGTTCCAATCTAGACTAGAATACCATGTAGAACTAGAAGCCTTAGAGTGAGTTGAGAGCAAGCGTCAAGAGATTAGAGCCATAGTTCACATGAGAGAGACTAGAGCTAATCTTCCGAGAGCTAAAGCGTGAGTGAAGGGAAGAGGCTGCCGAGGAAGCACCGGACTGTCGGTGACTCCTCTACATCTTGTATCTTCGGGATCAAGTCCCATTAGCACCGGGGCCTACCTGCGAGACTTCGATGGTGGATCAACTTCTTATTTGAGTAAGTAAATGTTCTTATTGTTCTTATTGTTCACAACTCTTGTTTGAGTACTTTAATTTGTAGGACCCTATAGATTAGAGGGGTGGCTTAGGTTTAGGCGTGGTGCTTAGACCGAGGTTGCTTATGAATGCACCCTATCTTCCTGATCGGTGGTAGTTCGTGGTAGTGACAGTACCATTGATTCCTTTGTAGTCCACCTCCCGTCGATAGGACTAGTAGGACTTCAAGTCTTTGGAGGATTGCACGTTTTCGTCCCTCTTCCTTTGAGTACGTCCCCCTAAGACAATATTAACATAGCTTACAAGGATAAGAACTAGACAACCGTAGGAATCTCCTCACCTCTTTATCTTCTCCTTCCTTGATTGCTTTGCTTAGTTATATGAATTAGATGGATTAGTTATATGCCTCGCTTAAACCTCACATCATTCTCCCCGTGGATTCGATATTAAAACCCCCTCGGGTGAAGTGCTCACCGGTATCCGTTCGCTTATGACTATACAAATTATAAATATTTCGTAGGCTTATCAAATACCAACAAGCATTTCTAGCGCCGTTCTTGCCGGGAGAATGGTTGCTGAGAAAACCTTGACTATAACTAATCTAATACCATACTTTAGTGTAGTTTTTCTTTTTATATTTTCTCTTCCTTTTATATCTTCGTGGGATCCTCGAATTTCACACCTATCCTTATGCTTTGCACCCATAAGCGCAAGTTCAGGCCACTAGAATCTTAGAACCTATCCTACCCCCGGCCATGAGCTGTGCCCACGGTTGATCTAAATGATCATGAAACAACCCATTATAGGAGAGAATTCTGCAGTTAACCTCGGACCAAATCCTATCCTTTGAGAAAAGGATAATGTATTTGGGGCTCATCCTAGAAAAGTTGTTTGCATGATCATCATGCAGTTTTCGGAGGAACTTTTCTTTCCTTTTCTAAAGCAAGGTTTGTCTTGACAAACTCGGGTGTGAGCTTTTTCTTAAAATTTTTCATGAACACCCAAAGGAAGAAAAGGAATCATCCTCTAGACCAAATAAGAAGTTTTGATAGCCAGACCATAATCATTCCAATCCCCGATTTAGCTACCAATCCTAAATCATCAATACTCTAAAACCCTCCAAGGGAAGAAGTAATTCTACCCTTGAATCTTTTATGGTGATGACTTTGGGAGACAAACTTCTAGCTTCACAGAGATCTTTGAGTGCCTATAAATCAAATCCTCTTAAAGAAGAGTCTCTTAGAAAGCATCCTTATTTTTATAAAGGACGTTGGGAATCCAAGGGTGGCATATCTAATGACGCCATAGAAGGAGAGCGAAGCTATCTAGAATTCATGTCTTCTCCCCTTCTATTTCAGACTAGATAACTTATTCAAACCCATCTTTAACCTCATCCTTGACCCCAATGAATCCTCTAGTGTTCTTTTTCTTGAGTCTACCTACGATCCTAGAGATCCCAAGTATAGACATCATGAAGGATCTAATGTAGACCAAGAAGAGCATTATCATTAGGTGGAGAACATCCATGAGCATAGGAGTTACATCCTAAATGTTCTATCCAATCCTTGCCCATGTGAGCAAACTCCTGAATTAATTGCCATCTCTAATCTTGCCACCTACAAGATCTCAAGCCCCTTGTGATAATTGTTCATAAAGATTTAGAAAGGGTGGTTGTCGATCTCATTGGCTTAATTTTTGAGATTGGTGATATAAGGGAAAACCTCTTCATCATCTTGAATCATATTTGAAGGTTTCCCAAGGATGAGCTTTTTGTCCTAAAACAAGCACTCTAGGGGAAATAACGTGACTATTTATCTTTTGCTATACACCCCTTGTGTAGTGAGCATAGAGATATAATTGTGAGAATGTTCCTTCGGGTATTTTTGTTACTAACCATTACAGGTCAAGAGCAAAGAGAACGAAGAATGACAATGTAAAGGTATGTCCAACCAATTATTGAGCAACATTGAATCACTCTCATTGATAAAATAAATCTTTCCATATTGCTACCTCATTTTGGTTATCTCTACCTTTAAAGACATGCTCAAGTTGCTACACTTTTTCATCTTCACCTGAGTAAATCTCTATAAAGTTTTCATGTCACCTTTGTCTACCATAGTATGCTTTGGTTTGGGAATGCCGCTATAGTACAAATAGCATGTTTTCAAAGGCTTTTTAAATTAAGCGTGGTGCTTAGGTTAAAATGCCTTCCTTAATTAGATTAGACATGGAGTCTAGTTTGGTTATTGAACTAAATATTACTTGTGTAGACATTGGTATATTTTGTTAGACTAACCCCTGCAGAAAGAAAAGCTCTCAAACAAGCTTGGGGGATGTCCTGAGATAAACTCACACTAGAGATGAAACAAGAGAAAGAAGAGGAGTGCCACAAATAAAGTCTACAAACAAAAGCACTTGCTCAAGGATGGACTCAAGGGTGAGTGGCATATGAAATAGGAAGACCAACTCCACCAAGGATTAATCCAATCGTGCTCTTCCTCCTCACATACGCCCATCACTCCACACGGTGGTTTGCAATCTCTTTATTCACTATTGCTCTTTTCCACAAGTTTGAATGATTTCGATGCATGAAAATCAAACGTAATCATTCCTTTAGAAAAGCAAAGTGAATACTAAAAGATGATATAAAAAGATCTATGCTAAAATTTTCAACCAAACTTTTCTGTAGCATAGAAAGTGACCTTTAGCCCTGAACAACACAACGTCCCCGGTACTACTTGTATATTCCTTCGGGTATGTGTTGTCTACTAATGACGAGGAATGAAAGGAGCAAAAGGGTCCTACACAATTCAAGGCACAAGAAAGAAAGGACGATGCAATAAAGGAGACAAGTTAGGAACAAGATATACAAGAGGCCAAATGAGGAAAGCTCCAAGTAGAAGGAAAGAACCACCACAAGGTGTTACGGTGCCGACACGCTCCAATAAAAGGTAACATCTTGAGGTAAGTCATCATCAACTAAGTTTTTCCTAATTATGGCATGCTCATAAATAAAGAATCAAACATATTGGAGTCATAACCTAACCTTGTCTATCCTGTTTAGCTTCACATGTTTAGTTCTTTGTTCCTAAACACCACTCTCCTGATCTCATAGTCCCCAACCATGTAGTTTTTGTAGGCTTATCAAATACCAACACTCCCTCTAACCCTAGACTTCTCTCGCACAAAAAATAAGCGAGTCGTGGCTGGTGCACACCCTTTGAAAGTTTTTGCACATTAATTTGGTTCCTATCTACACGATCTTCCCATGCTCGGGAGAAGCTAGAGCTTGAACGACTCGAGTGCACTGTACACTCAATAGATGTCTTTCTACAGACTGGCAGCAATTGTCTCGTGCACATGTTTAAACCCGGATGGTGCACAAGAGGTGAAAACGAGTTATTGTTGCCTATTACCTGAAATTTTGTTTTGCCGCTGGTCAGTGCATTCGAGAAGCTAGGCAGAGATGGGGAATGGGATACCACCTAGCGAGCTTGTCGCTTGGACACTAGCTATTTGCACTTGGATTATTGGATTTTTCATATTTGCGGCATCAGCTGAGCAAACAGCCATTTGCTAAGTTGGATCGGTCGAGGGTGATTTCATAGTGTCTCTGGACTCTTTCAAATGTCGACTGCAAGATGCAAAATTATTCAAGCATTTTACACATCCTACCACTAAGAATCAATCAGTGGCATGGCTGCTTGGCCTGCAGTGCACAATAGAGTCCAGGTGACTAAGTGAAGCGCTCATCCTCAGGGACCTATGCCTCGACATGTCACCGCCGACCTATCTTTGTCGTACGGGGTGTCACCCACACTTTCATCACTTGAACTTGGGACACGTTCATCCTCAGCGCCCTCTTCCTAGGCACGACATCACCGAGTTCACCCTTGGCAGGCACGACTTGTTGTTTGAGGCCGCGCTCACTGGTTCCGAGTCGTGCCTTGCACGCGCCTTGGCATTGGCGGCCCTGGGCTGCTGCAGCGCGTGGATCTCGGCCCGCAGCCTCGCCTCCGTCATGGCGGCTTGGTGGATCAGAGCATCACGCTCCCGATCCCCTCAAGCAGCCTGTCCACACGCTTGTCGCCCGCGCGAACAAGCTGCTCGGCCTCTGCGAGCCTATTCTCGCGCTCGGCAAACACGAGCGCCGCGTCATCAAAGTCGGATGTGCGCCATGGTACTTGAGGTAGGCAACGAGTTCCGTGGCCAGCATAGCCACGAACTCCGGGTTGAGACTGGGATGGGAGGAATGGTGGCCGCCGTCCGCTGCCGAAGGAGCACCGGTGGGGGCCGTCTACCTTGGGAGCTGGATCCAGAGGCCATGCTTTTCGCTCGAAGTCCCTAGCTTGCTCTCCGGCGAACCAAAAGGCAGCGAGAAAGGTAAGACAGCCAACGGTAACTCTATATGTACCGAGAGTCTCACTGACACAACCACGCATTATGCACATCCTTACATTATGATCACCCTCATATGCCATGTCACCATGTTTGCGCTTTTTGGAACCTCGCGTGACACGTTTCACCTTTTAGTGTTGTCGTTGTCTTCATAATCCAATGGTGTTTCCACAACAACTATATCAACATCTTTCACATGTGCTATCATGTCTGCACCTAGACACATAGGATTATTTCCAAAAATTTCATGCGAAGAACAAGAATCCTTGGGCCCCATAATAGGCAGCTGATCCAAATTTTCCTCAACCATAGTAGTATTTGCTTCAATATTTTTGTTCTATGTTGGTTTATTATCAGCGTCAACACTCAAGGTAATACTGCCTCTTTTCGTCGAACAGATCTCCCAGGCACCTGTTTTGGTTTAAGCCCAGTTTTCCTTTTTATGGTTGATGTTGGTGACTTGCCTTGAGAACAATCAACATCATCGCTGCTTTCCTTCCCCATCATTTGGGAACATGCGTGTGCACTAGAAACACCAACATTGGTTGTATTTGCTGCTGTGCAAGATGTTTTCATCAAGATTTCCTGAATATTGCTTGCCCAAGCTGAGATTTCAAAGTAAATATACAAGCAATTACTGCATGTATTGCTAGAGCTTGGACGACTCGAGTGCATTGCACACAAGAGATGTCTTTCTAGAGACTATAGCAGCAGTTGTGGCCGGTGCACATGTTTAAACCTCGGCGGTGCACAAGATGTGTAAACGAGTTATTGTTGTCTATTACCTATTCATTGTACAAGATGATTAAACTTGTAACTTATTCATTGTATAACCAGACACTGGGACACAAGAGCTAGGCATCAGGACGATGATGCTAAAGATCGATCACCGATCGATTAGTACACTAGAAACTTGAAAGTATTGTATATAGTAGGCAGTCGGCAGCGGTTAAGATGTCTTGTTAACCCATGCATCTGTTGTTGTCGTTGCTACCATCAGTACTAGCAGTTGCTTCGTCGGCAACAGCAGCAGCACCATCTTCTGCCGCTGCCGCTGCCGCCGCTGCCAGTGGTGGTGTAGCTGCTGCAGGGTTAACGGCAGGCAATGGACCGATGTAGAAGTCGGCCAAGGTGCGGGCGTAGCTCTCCACGATGCCCTTGATGTCGGCATGGGTGAGCCTGGCGCGCACGTCCTCAGGGATGTTGGGGCACGGTGCCGCCTGGAAGTTGAACCTGCACGGGCTGGGCAGGCGGTGGGCGCCGTATAAGCAGAAGAACGCGGTGTCGTAGGCGAAGTCGCCTCCAGGGCCTTATACCTAAGAGGCATTTTTTTTCCAGGCCCATAAAGATAATTCTCTCAACAATCAACATCATCGCTGCTTTCTTTCCCTATCGGATGGGAACATGTGTGTGCATTAGAAGCACCAACATTGGTTGTACTTGCTGCTGTGCAAGATGTTTTCATCAAGATTTCCTGAATAAGATTCCAGCCCAGTGTGATTGCTCACCCAAGCTGAGATTTCAAAGTAAATATACTAGCAATTACTGCATGTATTGCTTCTAAAGAAAGCGGATGTAGTTATTTTGATTCCATGCGCAGTTGACTGCTTTTATATAAACTCCAGGATGTCAGCAGCATGTTGATAGGGACGACTAGAGGAACCAAAGAAAACCTTCTTGGATCAACAGAGTTGCAAAGCCCTTATTGCAGTCCCCTCAAAAGCCTTTAATTTCATGATGCCGAGGCTCCCTACCGAATGTCCCCCATTTGTCTCCCAACCCAAGAGTCTGGGATCCAATTCCCAGCCCCAGCAAGTTTTTGCGCATTAATTCGCTTCTTGTGTGCACATTCTTCCCGCGCTCGGTCGAATCTAGAGCTTGGACAACTCGAGTGCACTGCACACTCAATAGATGTCTTTCTGGAGACTGGCAGCAATTGTGGCTGGTGCACATATTTAAACCTGGGTGGTGCACAAGTGTGAAAACGAGTTACTGTTGCCTAACCTGAAATTTTGTTTTGACCCTGGTGTCAGTGCATTCGGGTGGCTTGACATAGCTTCGCCCTTGTAGGTGGTTTTCATTGAAATTGGGTTGTCTAGCTGGTTTAACTGGTTTTGAGGTGGTTCAGTTGCAGGGCTGGCACAACGTAGCTTTGCCTTGTAGTGGATTTTCGTAGAAACTGGGCTGTCTAACTGGTTTGGGTACTTCAGTTGCAGACATAATAGATGCAATGCCCAAGAGTACAAATGGCTCAGATCCACTACACACACCAAGTATCAGCCTGCTTACGCTTTTTCATCCTTACTTCGCGTAAAACGGTTTGCCCAGAGCTAGTGACATGAACTCTAAATGTCCTATGCTGCAACTATCGTCCTTGTGTTGCAATGATTTTGGCATGGTTATTTTTTTCGAGATCACGCCCTTCGGCGCGTTTTTCATTAAGCAGAGGAAACATAAAACAAAGTTTCAAACGAAGTATAAACCGAGACGGTAGGTAACCCAGGTTACCAACCGAACCTACCAACTACTGGATCTAACAACTTGGATTACATTGCAACAGAATTGCGACACAAAGAAGCTGCTGAGAGGAATGCACCTAGGCACCTACCTCCTCCTCCAAACCGGATAGGTTGAGGTCCAACATGGTCACATCGGCCTCCCGCCCGGCAGCGCTTATTCAGCGTTGTTGCTTGCGCCCGTCATGTCCCCCTTGAAAGCCGCATTGAATCGGGCCACAATGTCGACGGCACGGCGCCTTTTGTGCACATGGATTCCGAGCTTCTTCAGCAAGACCTTTGCGCCTGTAGTGTCGCTGGGCTCCCTTTGGCTTGACCGCAAGACGGACGCCGCGCCGGCGAATGCACGGACGCCGTGTCTTGGAGCGCCTTACCTTTGGCCGCGTGACAAGAGGGAGTTGCAATGGGCGACAGACATCCGCCACCAGCCGTTCCTCGCACCGAACGGCAACTTGGGCAGCCGCAGCATCATCGGCGACAGCGACGGCGGTGCATCGACATCGTTAGAGGAGTCGCCCTCGGCGACGACAAAGCTTGATCGGGGGACCTCGACGGAGCCACGGCCACGGGGGCAGGGAAGAAGTCGATGTAGCACCCCCGTCGTGGCGGCCTCACCAACCAGGTCAAGTGCATCAACGTCCGCGGTTGAGCTGGACCACACGGGCGGCGACGGGGATCCTCCAGTCGGACAGATTCACCAGAAGGCAGATGGGCGCGTGCGGGGGAAGGCCGCAAGCTCATCCAGCATGGGGTCAACCCAAGCGACAGGGTCCGCAGGCTTGCCCTGTAGAAGCGCGAGTGGGTCTGCAGCAGCCCCATCGATGACGAAGTTGGCCTCCACAGATGGCTTGCGCCGGCGCCGCTCACGGTGGGCGCCGCTGGCGCCTTGGCATGGTTATTAATGTCCATTATGCTTCTCAAGCTGAAGAAACTGGTTGATATGTATGTGATACTCATAACTTTTCCATCATTCTTGTGTGATTAGGGCCTCGATGTTGAACCAATGGTGTCAGGCTTATTTTGCTCTTATCCTATCAATGGAAGGAAGCGTCCAAAGCTTTTGGTGGCCGGGTCATCGGACAGTGAACCCCTTGTCTGTTATGTTCTAGCTTGCGATGATTCAAGGGGAAACTTGCTTGGCCGGTACAAAGATTCACTTGCCATCCCATCTCTTCAACAATTTATTCTTCCCTCTATTCTAAGTTAGAGCTATGGTAATGCTTTTCTGCATTATTTATTTGGCTTTTTTCTAGGGGTGACCTAACACAGAATGCTGATGTGTGTCCTGCATTGCAGGAATATGCCTGTACCACTGGTAACAATGGTGTGGTTTATCCACAATCTGGGACAGGGTATTCAGCTGGTCGAAAGACAAAAGGGTGCACACCTGCAACATCAACATTTGGAAGGTTGCATGTATACGAATAAGCATGGGCAGATGTGCGGACCTTACCCACCTGAACAGATGTATGACGGGCTCTCCACTGGTTTATTGCCTCAAAACCTTGCTATCTATGCTGTTTTCAGTGGGAAAACCGTCGATCCTGTGTCCTTAAGCTTTCTAAAACAATTCCTTGCACAATTGGATGTTTGCTTCCATGGATTCCACCCCAAATGCATCAGTGGAGACAGAGAAGTATGGCTTGCCCTTCTGTCTATATTTCTGTATGGCATTCTTAGCTGCCTGACTTCCTGATTTCTTTGGTTCATGCATTCTTCCTCTTAGGCTCTTTGAATCGAGGACTCTTGCTGGATGTTTGAGGATGCAGAAGGTTGCCGACAAGGGCCACATTCTCTTGCTGAACTTTCCTATTGGCATCACAATTGCTATATCCAAGATCTTTCAATGGTATGAAAATCAGAATGAAATTTTTCGCCTTTCTAGATCACACTTGCTGTGTAAGAAAAAATGGTGTGTGCACAATTGCACATGTGCCTTGTTGAATCTTGATTGCTTCTATTCTATGGAGTGCAGCACTTCCTTTGTGTGTGAGACACTTCTCTGTGATTTGATAATATCTGTAACTGGCCAGAGAATACTAGGTAGTTAGACATGCGAACATGTAATGGTTAGAGGAGTTTCCCTCTCTTCTGAGCGAAAAAAAAAAACTTTCGTAATTTGGTTCATTCATTGTCTTGAGCATCTTGGCACTTTATTTAAGATTAGCATATCACAGCGGTATATTTTGATACGATGATTCTTTTGCATTATTCTTATTCTTGTCACGTACAGACTTTTTGGTAACTCAATCACGTTGAATATCACCCTAATACCACATTTACCATGTGCAGTGTAGGACTGTCAAAGACTTACACAAAATGTACGAGAAAAGCCAAGGTAAGATTCTGTTGAAATTCGTGGCAGTCTTCCCTGCCTTTTATTCACAATTTAATATAATAAACTACAAGTTGGTGTGCATCTAGATGCAAGTGCTGACTCATTTATGAAATGAGCTTGTATCGGTATTTTTAATGTAGGTTTACCATGTTGATGGGAAATTTGGCCCATTGGCACTTGTATCGGTATGTGGAGTGGGGAACATGCAGAGCGTTCAGAAGCTGCAGCTAATGATTCTGCATCATTAGATGGCTTAGTTGGTGACATAGTTGATGATATCGGCCATCAGCTGCATGCAGGGATAATGAAATCAGCTCGCAGGGTACTAATTGATGATGAAGTATTCAGCTGTGTACTTCCAGATGTAATTGTCTCCAAGAAGACTGAGAAGCAACCGGCTTCAAAACTGAAGAACCAAGCTACTAAGGTTTGTTTTATTTACGAGGTGTTTGTCTAAGGGGTTTACTTCTCCTTTTTCAACCATTGATAACTTACCCTAATTGTGCTGTTGTTTGCAGGCTGATGCTGTGAGCAACAAGGTTTCGACACTTCAGATCAAAGTTAACCCTCCATCTACTGTTTCAAGAAGATGTAACTCACCTAATACTGTCTATTCAACTTACATCAGTACATGAAAAGTTTGCTGATACACTATCAGAAGTTTGGCAGACAATTTATTATGAAACCATGAAAAATATATGGAATGGAATACTGTCTGACCCTGTTATGGATTACTGTGATGTATGGATACAGAGAGATTGTCAGTTGAGTTTGCCCTCTACAATTATTTCCATCACCCCTGATTATATAAAAAGCCCCAGACAGTCATGAAACTTTTTTTTTAGATTGTCAGTTGAGTTTGCCCTCTACAAATATTTCAATCACCCCTGATTATATAAAAGCCCCAGACAGTCATGAAACTTTTTTTAATCTGTGTAAAAGCAAAGTGTGTGAAGACTAGGTTTCCTTGTATCGTCGAACAAGAATGTATAGCACATACACAAAGGATTGCTGTTGTATGCTGAAAACTGTTGGGATCAGTACTGTAATAAGTATTTTTTAAAAAATGTATACTATGAGATACAAACAGTGCGTATATCAGTGTGGCTTTTGTAAGGTAATATAAGAGCCTATTTGACTTTGTAAAATAAAATAAAATGCCACTAACATATGCAATTTATCAGAATTCGAAAGTAATAATAAAAAAATTGATAAACCCAAACACTTCAATGTATTCAGTATTCGTAACTCTGATGCTAGTCGACCTGGTACCGACACTGACAGAGCCTCTTATACTCTACTAGGTCTCTCGGGACTGAGCCGTAGCTCAGTTGGTGAGCGCTCCGGGTGAGGACGCCACCGATCGTGGGTTCGAGTGCGCTCGGACGCGATTTTCCCACCGGGAACAGTAGGTTCCCAAAATAAATCTGCAGTCTCTCACG
This sequence comes from Hyparrhenia diplandra, assembly GCA_015847255.1. NCBI lineage: Eukaryota > Viridiplantae > Streptophyta > Magnoliopsida > Poales > Poaceae > Hyparrhenia > Hyparrhenia diplandra. The sequence continues at coordinate 33,342 of JADLZK010004011.1, read as the reverse complement.
CGTCGAGCCACAATGGGACTATGACGTGCCCTGCCATCTACGGATTATTCCGTGATCTCTACAAGGACGCGGTCTTCAGTTCTGAGTGTAGTTGTAGGACTGTTTGTATGCGTATGGTGTGTGAGTGGGGTGTGCGTGTGTAGGGTGGTGTGCGTGTACGTGTATGAACAGATACTACAGCTGTACCCAGACGAGAGGCATAAAAAAAAAAGGTCTCTCATCTCTTCTATTTCTAATATAAAATATTGTAATATAAGAGATTGTTTCAACACATCTCACATACGATTTTCATTTATTTTTGTGTGTGTATAATTTTGAGAGAGGTCAAAATCTACCTCCGTTCCCCTAAAGAAAGGAGATATGGTGACCAGGGCATGTAGCTAGCACAACACTCAAATCAAAGTAATGCTACAAGATGGTTGATAAGATAGATACTTGGTTACTCGGTGCAGCCCCCAAAAAAATCCAAACAGTTTGTTATGTTTTCATGTAGAATTAGTCGGCCAAGCAGATTTCATTGAATTTGCACACAACTTTTTAGAGAGCATATTTACCAACAAGTATTTAGTCGCAAACTTTCATCCAAATAGGTTACTGACTAGGGATAATCTTAGTAAGAGGAAGAAACTGAAAGACAAAACCTGTCTTTTCTGTGAGGAACAAGAGACTGTGATGCACTTGTTTTTTGATTGTGCTGTAGCTAGGAGATTGTGGCAAATTCTGGCCAGGATCCTAGATGTACAGTTGGATGCTTCTCTAGAATCTATAGGTAGATTTTGGATGAGTAATAGAAGGAATGGCATTATTAATATTTGCACTTCAGCTACTATGTGGTGTCTTTGGAAACTTAGGAATGACATTTGTTTTCAGAGAACGTCGTGGAGGAGTATGGCTATACCCCTCTACAGATTGGCGGTGACCTTGCAAAACTGGGTGATACTCTGCACTGTGGAAAAGAGGGAGATGCTGGAGGAGAAAGCTTCGCTGGTCAAGGCCGAGGCGGCACAGGTGTTGTGGTTGCCAATGGGGTGAGAGCTGATCTGATCAAGGATCCTCTTCAATCGCAAGTCTGGCGTCAAGATATGGCCGTCTGAGTCCTGCTGGCGTTAGCAAATCTTGGTGTTTAAAATTCTGTTAAGATGAATCTTTTTTTTTTTTACGCCTCTTAACTGGGTACAGCTGTAGTATCTGAACATGTGCGAACACACACACGCAACCCCCACACACGCACACACTCACACCCTACGCACATATTAAGACCTACAACTACACACAGCTTGAAGATCACGTCCTTTGTGAGATCGACAGAGTCACCGAGGGCTCCGTAGACGACGGGCACGTCGTTCTGACCATTGTGGCATCACGTGAGGAGGCGATGAAATTTATTTGGGGGCATGCCCCGGTGAGACACCCGAGTTACGATCCCAGGGATCGAACTCGGGCGGGCAGCGCTCCCACCTGATGAATCTGTAATAAGTAGTTGAATGGTGGGTCTGTCAGTTGTCAGTAGTTTCCAGGAGGGTAAAAGGTTTGGCCGGGTGGCGTTCTGAACTTTAAACCGAGTGCAGATGGTGCTCCTATCTGTCATGAGCTGTAATAAGGTGATATTGTCTATTTCCTGATGGTTAATAGACGGGGGCGATGCCCTAAAATTCTAAAAAACTTTCATCCAAATATTCCTGCAATTTGCCATCACAACAAGTTGCAAAATAGCAAATTATTTCCATGACCCTACTAAAAATACCACTTAGCTTCATGGCCCTTTTTTGACGAATTTAGTTATTTAGCCCACTTTCGAGTTTTTGGTTAGTTTCTTGGCCCTTCTGTCGGTTTTCATGACTTAATGAGGTTAAATGATACGCGAAATAACTATTTTTCCCCTGGCGCCTAATGAAAAAAACCATCAACGTAAAAGACATTCTGGAACCATGAACAATTTATTATGAAGTTGGCAAACAATTTGTTTTTTAACAAACGGTGGGGCCAAGAAACTAACCAAAATGCGAAACAACTTGCAAGTTGGCAAACAATTTATTATGAAACCATGAACACTTTATTACTTGACCAAGCATATTTTATTGAATTTCCACAAATCTTTTTAGAGAGCATATTTGCGAACACAATTACTCCAAACATTCCCGCAATTTGTCGTCGCAAGAAGTTGCAAACGTGCACCTAACGACTCCATGGGCTTGCCGCACCTAAAAGGCCAGACATGGACATCAAAGCAGCCGCCCATGGAGTCGTTGGGCCGTCAGCCGCCCATCGTGGGCATTCAGCGATTCGGCCCATATTCAAATTCTCCGTGCAACTGCATGTAGAAGCGGTTTCCCTCAAAAATTGTAGAAGCGGTCCACCTGGCCCACTTTACACCAGATTCTCCCGTCCACTGATCCGCAGCAGAATCTCGTTACAACTGAATGCAGTCTGCAACTGCAACCGAGACCGCCGATAATCTCTCGTTCACGATGCGTCTCGCAACTACCCGCCCCGCCGCCGTCGATGGCGAAGCAGCCAACGGCCCAGATCCCCGACGCTACTATATATGGCCGCACGTACGCGCATGGCACGATCATCGACAACCCTCGTGGGGTGGCGGCGTCAGATCCATCCATCCATCGCTCAACCAACCAACGGCTTACCCTAACCGCCTGCCTCCACGTACTCCACTCCACCATGGCGACGTCCGGCGGCGGCAAGGGCAGCGGCGAGGGTGGGTGCAAACTGTTCCCGGAGGAGTCGTTCGGGAGCTGGTCGGCTTACGGGAAAGCGCTACTGGAGACGGGTCCGCGGCTGCGTGACCGGCTGACGGCGCGGTCCCTGGACGCCACCGAGGTGAACGAGGTCCGTGGCCGGAGCGGCGCCGACATGCGCCGGGACCTCACGTGGTGGGACCTCATCTGGTTCGGCATCGGCGCCGTCATTGGCGCCGGCATCTTCGTCCTCACTGGCCAGGAAGCCAAGGGAGGCTGCCGGCCCTGCCGTCGTCGTCTCCTACGCCGTCTCTGGCGTCTCCGCCATGCTCGCCGTCTTCTGTTACACCGAGTTCGCCATCGAGATCCCCGTCGCAGGTACGTACATCCATTCATACAAATTGACACGATCGTTACGGATCGATCGATCTTTCCGGCCATGAATGATGAATTTGCATGCGATCGATTAACTAACAGGCGGGTCGTTCGCGTACCTCCGCGTGGAGCTGGGCGACTTCATGGCGTTCATCGCGGCGGGGAACATCCTGCTCGAGTACTGCATCGGCGGGGCGGCGGTGGCGCGGTCATGGACGTCCTACTTCGCCACGCTGCTGAACCACCACCCGGACGACTTCCGTGTGCACGCGGCGGCGCTCGCCGAGGGGTACTCGGAGCTGGACCCGATCGCGGTGGCGGTGTCGGCGGCGATCTGCGCGCTGGCCGTGCTCAGCACCAAGGCTCGTCGCGGTTCAACTACGTGCTCTCCATCCTCCACCTCGTCGTCATCGCGTTCATCGTCGTGGCGGGGCTGACCAAGGCCAACGCCGCCAACCTCACCGCCGACTTCGCGCCGTTCGGTGTGCGCGGCATCTTCGCCGCCTCGGCGGTGCTCTTCTTCGCCTACATCGGGTTCGACGCCGTGTCCACCATGGCGGAGGAGACGAAGAACCCCGCCAGAGACATCCCCGTCGGTCTCGTCGGCGCCATGACGCTCACCACCGCCGTCTACTGTGTCCTCGCCCTCGTCCTCTGCCTCATGCAGCCCTACGCCGAGATCGACGCCGACGCGCCATTCAGCGTCGCCTTCACCGCCGTCGGCATGGACTGGGCGAAATACATCGTGGCGTTCGGCGCGCTCAAGGGCATGACGACGGTGCTCCTCGTCGGCGCCGTCGGGCAGGCAAGGTACCTGACCCACATCGCGCGGACGCACATGGTGCCGCCGGTGCTGGCGCAGGTGCACCCGAGGTTCGGTACACCGGTCTACGCCACCGTCGTCATGATGTTCGCCACCGCCGTCATCGCGCTCTTCACCAACCTCGGGATCCTATCCAACCTGCTCTCCATCTCCACGCTATTCATCTTCACGCTCGTCGCTATGGCGCTGCTCGTCCGTCGCTACTACGTCGCCGGCGAGACGTCGGCCTCGGACCGGAACAAGCTCGTGGCGTGCCTGGCCTTGATCGTCGCCTCGTCCACCGCCACTGCGGCGTACTGGGGGCGACGAGCACCGGCGGCGGCGGGTGGGTGGCGTACGTGGTCACCGTCGCCGGGTGGCTCGCGGCCACGGGGTACCTGCAGTGGGGCGTGCCCAAGGCGCGCGCGCCAGGATGTGGGGGTGCCGCTCGTGCCGTGGCTGCCGTCGGCGTCCATCTTCATCAACATCTTCCTGATGGGATCCATCGACGGCGCGTCCTTCACAAGGTTCTTGATCTGGACGGCGGCGCTGCTCGCCTACTACTTCTTCGTCGGGCTCCACGCCTCCTACGACACGGCCAAGGCCGTCGCCGCCGAGGCAGAGGCCGCAAGGGTGGAGGAAGGGGCGCGCAAGGTCGCCGTCGGTGGCTGCCGCTTCGGCTAAACGTAAACCGAGGACAAGTAGCTGACCTGACCATCGTATCATTGATCAATCGAGCCTTAGAGAGCTGATGGAGTTATTGAAATTTATTTGTTATTATCAGTACTATATTATTGATTAGTTGATGTGTATATAGCTAGCTTAATAAGTCCACATTGTTGAATTTCGAAGTGACTTTGTATCTGAACATTCGTCAGGGTCAATTGCACATTACAACAACAGTTTCTAGTACGTATTCCCAAACCCCTTATTGGCACGTTTTAATGTCTGCGTTCGTTCGAGCAATCAATGTCTCGATCCCATCTATCATATTGTTTTTGGGAAACGTTGTTGATTCCTCTACCTCGTTTCTCAGACCCTCTTTGGTTCTGTTTGCCGTGGCAAAAGATTAGCTCCTAATTTTTACTGCTAAACTTTAATCTTGCTTGAGGTGTTTGGATCATGGCAAAAGTATAGTCACTTTATTGATTTGCCCTTAATTCCTTCAGCGGAGCAACAGTGCGAGATTCGGCCCTACTGTTTCGCCCCCCCCCCCCCACCCCCTCGGTGTGGCCACTCCTCCCTTCCTACCCACTACAATGCCACGCTGGCCTACCTTCCCATGTCGTCCATCCACTCCTCCCTCCCCTCTAGTGTGCTGCATTGCCACGCTGGCTTGATGACAGCATCCCCGCGAGTCCTAATGCCGAAAGTGGTGCCTCGCCCCTAGACAGATCCCATGCCGGGCGAGTGGAGAGATGTAGGGCGTGGGGAGAGGGAAGACACGTTGGGTGGCGGAGGCGTGTTGCGAAAGGGACCGCGGGAGAGGGAAGCCTCCGAGGTGAAACAGAAAGAAGCCGCAGTAAAGACGGGATCGAGGCTTTGAGGTCACAGAAGAAGGTCCAATGGTGGGTGGGTGGAGGTATGAGGTGTCCTTCGCAACCCAGAGACGTTTTAGCCCACTTTTGCACCTCTTAGGTGAAAATGGACTAAACTTTCCTCCTCTTCTGCTCACTTTTAGCTCATCTATGTGCATGGCAAAAGTTTTGCCAAGGGAAACAAACAGGGCATGTTGACTTCTTCCTTTTCTCATTCCAATTTGGTAAACCTATTGGGCAACGGGTGTCCATCATACGGATGTGTGTTCTCCCACCACAACTGCCATGTTGATTTGTGGCGCCTAGACGTCGTTGACTAGTCGGAATGTTTTGACGCAATGGGCGTACAGCCTAGGAACTAGGAGCGATGCTACAGTGTATCTCCTTCATGGTGGAGGAACTAGCCTCTCTGAAGGTGCCTAGCAAGATGGATCATCCAAGACGAGTAGTGATGTAGAAGAGGCCTGACGAGGGTTAGATATGCAGCCTTTGATGCTAAAAATTGTAGTGGCAGCACTGGAGTGGTGATCCGCGACCATACGGGGCATGTGCAATCGACGGTGGCATAGTGGCTTGATAATGTGTCGAATCTTGGCAGCCAAGGCTATGGCAGCAAAGGATGGGATTGGCCTAGTGGTAGAGAATGCCTATGATAGAGTTATCCTTGAAGTTGATTGCCATGGTTTGGAGACCTTACTAGAGGACCATAGTGTTATGAGGTTATCTATTAGAGGGGATTTGATTTCGATATTATAGAGCTACATAGAAGTTTTCATGATTTTAGATTTGAGAGGCTTTGTACAAATGCCAACTCTATAGCCCATTGTTGTGCAAGCATGGTGTCGGCCTTGGAGCGCTCTTAGTTTTGGCTTGACTACATCCTAGATTGGTTGTTGGGATTAGCAGCCACTTGGTTCTACTCCTGCTTCTGATTAATGAAAGCTCTATAATGCTAAAAAGAGCCAAGTGAGTCACTAGAACCAGCCATGCTAATCACACTGAAACCAACCATGCCAGCCGGTGACTCACCCAACTTTGTTATGATGTGTATCCAAGGCTAAACACATGAGCACCACCTCTAGGTTCCCCTCCACCTGTATCCTCGACATCACTGGCTCACTACCCAACTGGCAGTGACCTGTCCACCACACTAGTGGTTGGCACTGTACAATCAACTACAATTGCATATTATGTGAATCAGGGTCTAATTGCTAACTTTATACAGCTATGCATGTGTCACTCGAGCTTCAAGGACAAATAGCTCCCTCACTTAATACATGAATAGTCAAATTTCTTTCTGTAGCCATTGTTGTGCAAGCTTGGTGTCGACCATGGAGCGCTCTAAGTTTTGGCTTGACTACATCCTAGATTGGTTGTTGGGATTAGCAGCCTCTGGTTGTACTCCTGCTTCTGATTAATGCAAGCTCTATGATTCTCAAAAACAACCACGCGAGTCACTTGAACCAGCCATGCTAATCACACTGAAACCAACCATGTCAGCCGGTCACTCACCCAACCTTTAGTGATGTGTATCTAAGGATAAACACATGAGCACCACATCTAGGTTCCCCTCCACCTGTATCCTCGACGTCACTGGCTCACTACCCAACTGGCAGTGACCGGTCCACCACCCTAGTGGTTGGCACTATACAATCGACTACAATTGCTTATTATGAGAATAGGGGTCTAATTGCTAACTTTATACAGCTATGCATGTGTCACCCAAGCTCTAGTGATAAATAGCTCCCTCAATTAATACATGAACAGTCAAATTGCTATCTGTAGCATTGTTGTGCAAGCATGGTGTCTGCCATGGAGCGCTCTTAGTTTTTGTTTGACTACATCCTAGATTGGTTGTTGGGAAGAGGCTCCTCTGGTTGTACTCCTGCTTCTGATTAATGCAAGCTCTATGATTTTCAAAAACAACCAGGCGAGTCACTAGAACCAGCCATGTTAATCACACTGAAACCAACCATGTCAGCCAGTCACTCACCCAACAAGTAATGATGAGTATCCAAGGCTCGACACATGAGCACCACCTCTAGGTTCCCCTCCACCTTTATCCTCGACGTCACTAGCTCACTACCCAACTGGCAGTGACCGGTCCACCACACTCTCGTAGTTAGCAGTTAGCACCATACAATCAGGGGGTCTAATTGCTAACTTTATACAGCTATGCATGTGTCACTTGAGCTCCAGTGATAAATAGCTCCCACACTTAAATACGTGAACAGTCAAATTGCTAGCGTGCTACAGCTGTGTTTGCGTCACTCAAGCTCTAACCATAAATAGTTTCTACCTTTTTCACTAAAATAATTAGTAGACATATATAAATCACCAAAGACTCATGCCGCCACCAACCATGCTAGCCTGTCACCGATCCAACTGCAATGCTGGATATTGCGTGTTCCACCTCATCACCACCACTGGGTCTCCATACACCTGTTACCTTGACGTCACTACCTGCGCCCATCCATGTCTATAAGAACACCAACAGGGCCACTCATGGACTCTCACACTATTGGGATAGAGGAGCACTTCACTTTCGTTCACCTCCGCGACCAACTCATGGCTCACATCCCCTTCACTTGTTGGCTACCCATGGCCCCTAATGCTGCCCCAGCTCTCACCAACATCAACCCTTCACCTATCCCACCTACCACAACCATTGATAGTGCCACGTTGCACTACCTGAACTCACGGCTACACGCATCTCCTCTGCAGCCCCCCAGGAAGGCCGCGGTCCAAACCACCGCCGATGCAGCACGGCGGCGCGAGGAGGAAGAAGATGCATCCATCCGCTTTGTCCACCTCCTCATCACCACGTACCGGCGCCATACAAGCGGTGACTACTTTCGGTTGCTCACGGCAACTTTGACCGAGGCGCGTGCCATCCTTAAGAAAATCCCGACTTCGATCGGGATCGGGCGTGTCGGGATCCACTTCGCCCGACGCGGCTCGCTGCGCGCCCTTTTCCGGAGTACCCGCATGCAGCGCGTTGCCTACACCGCCTCCCACAACGCCGGCAGATACAACCATTTCTATGAAGCGGGGCCCTACCTAAAAGTTCGCCCACTCCACAGCGAACCGAGCCATCTGAAAAGCGTTTGAGGGTTGCAAACGCATCCACATCATCGACTTTTCTCTCATGCGGGATCTCCGGTGGCCGCTTCTCATGGACGAGTTCTCCAAACGTGAGGGTGGGCCACCGGAGATCCTTCGCATCACCGCATCGGCCCAAACCCGGGCGAGCTCCATGAGGTGGGCGTCCACCTCTCCGACATCGCCCGCCCGCATGAAGATCCCCTTCACCTTCCAAGGGGTGTGCGTCGACCACTTGGATCACCCGAGCGATTGGATTCATCTCAAGCCCATCGGGCGATGAGGCATTAGCCATCAACTCCATCCCGCAGCTCCACAACCTCCTCATTGACCGGACGCCAACCCGACCGGTGCGGCGCCCGATCGGCGTTCTCCTCAAGTTGGTCATGAAGCTAAAGCCCAACATCTTCACGGTGGTGGAGCGCGAGGCGGACCACAACAAGTCGTTCTTCTTTGGAGAGGTTCACCAACGCCTTCTTCCACTACGCAACCATGTTCGACTCCTTGAGGCCTGCCCCGCCGCTTCCGGCGCCGGAACCGGAAGCACCGGCACCACCACCACCCAAGTCACAAGCTCGCGGAGGCGTACCCGCGGCGAGATCTTCGACATCATCGCAACGAGGGCAGCTCTGCGACCGAGCGGCATGAGTTGTTCAGCGGCGGCCGGAAGGAGAGGCTCACCGGTGCGGGCTGACCTGGTGGAGTTTGACCTCGGCGAGGCCAACATGGCGTCGCCCGATCCGATCAAGGCGACTTCCTTCTCCGGTTCGGGTTCAGCATCCTACAGTTATCTCCGGCAGCCTCGCGCGGCATGGCATGGCCGCCCGTTGTATGTGGCGTCCGCTTGGCACGCCATGGGAGGAAAAGCCGCCGCCAGTGCCTCTAGTGCCGCCATGGCTCACACCAAAGGGGGCGACAACTACCATAAAGGATGGAATGGTAGCGGCGGTGGCGAGGGCAACCGCAGCCACCGTGGAGTAGCCGGAGGAATAACCTTTGTGTAAGCCAGTAATTTTAGCGAGAGCGAGTGATGATATGGAGTCGAGTAATAATGTAGTATGAATAATGTTATGGTGTGTGAACTTGTGATGAATAATTGTTATGTCTAAGATATCCTGGCCATGAGAGAATATGTTTGCAGCGAATTCGATCAATGAGATTTTGGAATGTTAGGCCCGATGATCTTTGTGTTTGAAACATTAATATGCTGTTCTCCAAATCAGTGTTGGTGATCCTTGAAGTGTGTGTTGCATTCCTTGATCTGATGATCCTTAACTGGAGTAGCACAAACATACAAACAGGTCTTTTCAAGAACGGCTAGGTATGTATGGTAAAAACAGATTACGAAACATACCTTGGTTCTTGCCAATTGCCATATACAAGATGCGTAGAGTAGCAAAGCCTGATATGGAGTGGCCACAAACTTACCTTCCATACGCATTGTGATCAAGAACAAATTTAGCAAGTGAGTGTGGTGGTACACAGCACGCATCGATCGATCGGGTACGTCTCTCTCGTTTCCGTTTTGGCTCGCGTGGACTCACGCGTCGTGGCCCGTTAGAGAGAGTACCTACAAGCCAGAAATTGAAGTTGACAACCAAACAACATAGCCGCGTGCCCGCGTAGGTTGTTTTTATTATTGACAGGCAAGTGAACAACCTGTTGTTACCAAGTGTAGCCTGACTGGCTGGCGTCAGCCAGGTTCGGTTGGTACACCAACCAGTCACGCGTCTAGCGAGCACGCCAAGCAGCGCAACATACTGGGCCGGGCCCCTACGTCACGTTGCATCGGGCCGGTGTTGGTGCGTGAGGTTTGAGGGTGTGAGTTTGTTGCTTGTTGGATGCTTACACAACTACTCCCTCCGTCCCAACTTGCAGATATAATGTTTGATCGTTCGTTTTATTTAAAAATTTTATTTAATTATTAAATAAATAAATTATTATTAAAGTATCTCTAATAATAAAACAAGTCATGATGACAAAAAAACATAACATTTATAAAAAAAAATTTAAATAAGACAAACCATCAAATAAGATGTCTAAAAGTAAAAACGACAGTTATGGAATGGATGGAGTACAGTATTTACTAACTTGACAAGGGTTAGTTAGTTTATGGGCTTCTTCTTGATTATAATTATAAATATAACAATTTTTGGCATGATTTACTTGTCGAGACCGCGTGAATTCCGGCGATCGAGACACGTCGACGACGAGCTTGGCGGCGATGATGATGGTGTAGATGACGGAGGTGGCGTTGGGGCTGATTTAGGGGAAGAATAAGAGGAAGGAGATGGCGATGATGGTGGTGGCGGCGGCTAGGGCAAAGGAGGGCGGGGGAAGAGGAGGAGCGCGGCGTTGGAGGAGGAGGAGGAGGGAGGGCAACGACGACGGCGGTCGGCGGCGGCGCCGCGTGGAGGAGGCGACCAGGCGGCGTGGCGGCGGTGGTGACGGCGCTGGGGCGGGAGGGGGCGCGCGGCGTCTAGAGGTTTCCTTATAGATTGAAATACCTATTTTACAAGTAATCTTATTCCTTTCCTATTTTATTCTTATCCTTTATTCCCTAAATATTCTTTACTTAACGAAGAAGTTGATAACGATGGCATGCTCACGGCGGCGCGGCGGCGCCCGACCCTCGGCGCGGCGCGTGCTCGGGCCTTGGGCCCTGGCGGCGCTTATGCGTTCCCCCCTTGTTGGGCCCTATTCCGGCGATCCCTTTTTAGTTCATGACATTTACAAATTTTGAGAGAACATTTGCATTAACAGTTTGGGTAAGCATGACAAGTGTAGATCAATTTACACTAACACGGCGACCTTAAGAGAACCATAAGTGCAAACATTTAAATAGGTGGGTTTCAAGTGACGCCCGTAAAAACACCACCATCAGCCGTGAAAATTCGAAGAAGAAAACGTTAGTACAAGCATTTTTTTGTACTATTGGGCTTTTTCTAGGTCAGCACCAATTTGATTTGTGGAGATCTCATAATTCTTTCTACTAGACTTATGCCTCGGCTACAAGTCTAGTAGAAAACTCAACATGGCCATGTTTAGATCGCTACTTTTAGCCCCCCAGACCCAAATAGCCCTAGAATTACCAAACAGGGAGGGCTATTTGCAAATAGTCCACCAAAAAAACTGGCCCCTCAAGGGGCACTATGTGGGCTATTTTGGGTAGGGTCCACTAAAAGTGGCTTTTCTCTCTCGCACAAGCAAGAATGATTTAAAAGTGTATTTAAGGTCGCCCTTAGATTCAAACACCTCAAAAGTTTTTTTTAGAGAGTTACTAGCAAAAACATGCCCATGCGTTGCGGCGGGTTCTTAAGTTGTTAATAACAACTTCTCCACCCTTACTGTTCGGCCATCTTTGAATCTATCAATGACAATTGCATCGGCACTTTGTAACACCCGTGCTTTTGCATCATTTTAAAATTCACTAAAAATTTGAACTTTTTATAATTACAATTAAAACTTGATTTATTTCTCCGCACAACCCCAAAACCGCCGCTTTTAAAACCTTGCATTAAAATTCACCATATAGAAATAGGGCCTTGTTTGAATGTATGATTGATTGTTTGCTTACATGTTTGTTGAGCTAGAATTTATTCGGCATCGAATATTAAATCCCTTGATCATCCTTCACCCCAAACCCCTCCTTGTTATCACCACCATATACCCCTAGACCCCTTCCTCGATTTATCAAATAATATCTCTTGTCACCGCCTACCAAAAATATTCATCGTGACCTCTCCCCTTGATTTATCAAGCACCACATTTCAAATACAAAATCCTTTCGAGACCTAGTTTATTTTCTGGGAAAATAAAGGAGCTATGCCACGTGTGTATCGTACATAACCATACATGAAAGCATGGCTAAAAATACATACAAATAGATACATGTATTCATACAATTATGAGTATATGTATATGTGTGTGTATATATACTACAAAATCTGAATGGAAAATGGAAAATACAAAGGAAATGCCACTCGGGCTCCTTTCCCTCCCCAACTCGGGCAACCAGGCCTGAGCCCAGCTCGGCCTCACGACCCAGCAGCAACAGCAGCAGCCATACCCATCTCTTCTCTCCCTTCTCTATGACGAGTAGCCCCCGCATGTCAGCCCCATCATCCATCCCCACCCCCTTCCTCCAGATATTTCCTCCTCACGCCCGTGCACGAGAAGCACACGCAGCACAGCGCCGCTGACCGCGCTACAACCGCTGCTGCCGCCTTGCCGGAAAATATCCGCGCCTCGCCGTGGACACCGCGTCGCAACCGCGTCTGCCACGAGGAAGACGCCAACGCCAGCTCGCCGAGCCGCTGTTCCTCGGCCACCGCGTCAGCGCCGCCTCTGTTCCCGTCGACCCCATCACAGGGACACCACGGACAGCTCACCATGGCTGCCGGAAAATATCTCCGGCGAGCCTCCTCCCTCCGCCCCTATAAATAGCCCCCTCCGGTCACGAAGCCCCCCACGCCGAGCACAGCGCCGGGACGACCGACGCCGAGGCCTGCATGGGCACACTGCGCCCTGCCTCCGTCGCGCCGCCGCCGGCCAACTGCAGCTCGACGCCGCCGCCCAGCCGCTTCGGCCGCCGCGACGAGGACGAAGACGCCGAGTACACCGTGCTCGCCATTCGCCTGCCGCCGCGCTCGGATTGCCGCGTTGGAGCCCCACCGCCGCCTTGCTCTGCTCACCACCTCCCTCTCGCTGCTCTGCTCGCCCCCACAGCCGGCCACGCCCACGCCACGCCGCGCCGCAGTCCGTGGCCGCGGCCACGCCTTACCCGATGCGCTCGCCGCCCAGGCCACCCGCTGCTCGCCTCCCCAGCCCCGCCGCCTCGCTCCACCCATGCCGGCGCGCCGCGCTCCCGAGCCGCGCACCACCGCCTTGCCCATGCCTCGCCACCGCCCGCTCGCCATGCCGCCCACTGCCACACCCATGCCACCGCAGCCCCGAGCCACCACAGCCGTCGAGCCATGCCTAATACGCCACCCAGCCACAGCCCGCCACCACCACACCGTGCTGCCCAGCCGCCGTGCTCGCCGTGCCACTCGGCCCGCCGCACCGCCGCGTGCCGCGTCCGCACGGCCACGCTCGCCCAGAGCCGCCACCATGCTGCTCGCCAATCCCGCTGCCAAGCTCGCCCTGTCCGCCGCGCAATAGCCCTCCACCAAGCCACCACCGCACGCTCCGTAGCTGCCTTCGCCACTCCACCGACGCCGGCCGTTGTCCAGCTCGTTCCCTCAATTGCAGTCTCTCTCGAACGGGCACCGCAAAGCAACGAACGGGATGAGCTGGGGCTGTGGACACAACTCGACCACATCACTCGAGCCAATGGGAGCACGACACGTCACCATTGTGGGACCCGTCTGCAAGAGGCGTAGCTGCCCTTCCCATCCTCTCGTGAAGATGGCTCACGTGAACCACGTAGGAGAGAAATGAGTCCACCGGATCGGTCCATGAATCATGGACCAACAGCCCAGTCAACTTGACTGCCGCACGGACCCCACGCGTCAGCCACGTCTAAAATGCTGCGCGTACCCGGCTAAATGTACACGGAGGTTTGTAAATCCATTTTCCAGCTTTCAGAAAATTTCCAGAAAAATTCTAAATAAACTAGGTACACTCTAGATCCTTCCCAAACTCTTACATTCCAGTTTCCATATTCCAAAAATTCCAGAATAAATTTCCAAAGTATTCTCCATTTATAAAATCTATTATTAAACTTTGGAAATTCGTATCTCCTCCGTTCAACTCCAAATTACTCCGTTCCACTTCCTAAATTCCTCCAATAACATACCCTACATTTTCATGCCCTTGTCCTAATAATTGATGTCCATTTAAATTCTAGTTTATGTTGTGCCCCTTTTATTTATTTAAATCACGCACTAGCCTACACGCAAACCCTAGTTTATCCCCTTCCGCTAGCCCACACCTTGCACCATATATTCTTGTATGCATGTACACTCTCACGTACATGAATACTCGAATACACATACACGTAGTTGTCCACATGCTAGGTATACACGATAGGTTATGTATGTATATAAAGGCATAGAGTGGTATTTCTGAATATAAATAAATATACGTATGTACCTATCGATTATATCTACGCATGGCTAACCCCTCTACCCTAGTCGTATACTCGTGCATGCGTACTCTGTACAACATGCCCTGTATACATGCTCTCTACACACATGACATATGCCCGGCGTACGGGTATATGCGAATATGTGGCTAACCCTAGACTAGGATGCTAACCCTAAGCATATACGCATGCCTAAGCGTATGTGTCGCTAACCCCGTCTGGACCTATAGGAAACCAACCCTATCATGTCCTTCAGGTTCACATGATAGTGAACATTAGCGATATGATTTGGTTCTCCATCAGACATCCATACCTCACAAACCAGCTCGTAGGAACCCCGTTGATGGGTGGATTCTCTCTCTCCTATCATACTTCAAACTTATAGAATAATGATAGGAGTAGATAGTAATCTATCCATCATTCCCCAGAGCTAACCCGCGTAGGAACGTCGTATGCTCTGATTGCTATGCTTGTGTTTCATGTTTGTCATCGCTAAGGATCGTACGACCGTCCGACGGAACCCGAAGCATCGCTACACCAAGCCACAGGAGACAGGAGCATCAAGACCAAGAACCTTGGATATACTCATCGGCGGATAGAGGCAAGTCCTTACCCCCTTAACCCGACCTAAACCCTATCATTAATAAGATGTTAAGATAAGCATAACCATGGCAAGCCGTGCGGGAGTACTCATGGGCTATGTGCGTGGGGCTTCGCTAGGCTTTGTCGTTAATATAACCTTATTAAGGAAATGAACCATGTCAACAAAAAGGTGGGTGGTGATAGTCTACATGGAGGTGGACTAATCACACTCGGGAATGAGTCCCGCGGAGAGATACTCACCTCCCTAAGGACCGGTTCATGGACCTTCTACCTAGTGCGATTATACGTACAGCCACACGCCGATATGGGACGGCTTGATTCACACCCGTTGGGTTGAGGTATAATTGGGAGCCAAGGTGGCGGGTAGGCTTAACGACCTATTAGGAGCGGAACATGGGGAGAGTGGCCCCATGGTCGGTTGGCGTGGATCTTTGAGTGATCTTCCACGTAAGGTGTTTGGGCGCGATGGCGCGCCAGCTTAGGTGCACATATTTATGATTAATGATTGGTATGGTGTTTGACGGTATAGGTTGGGTAATAAGGTATTACCTATAAAGCCGTGGGTGATTTGGTATCACCATATTGTCTAGGATGATGCGTCATCCTTCCAACCACTGAGAAGTCGTGGTGAAGATTATACCAATATACCTAGGGTAGCACCCAAGCGGGTACGGATCTCGTTGGACCTCTGTCGACCACTGATCATGGAAGAGGATGTGTCCATCGTGTGGGGAAATTTGTACAACCTCTGCAGAGTCAACTAAATCTATTCGAATAGCCACGTCCTTGGAATGGGCAAATGCTAGGCCGGGACATCCATGATTAGAAACATATAAGAGAATCTGGTATGTGACTTGTTACCTTGAGCTTGGATAATAATTAACTCGGGAACTAGCGAGAGCATTTTTAGAGACTCTGCTAGGGCCCAACCCTAATAATTACAACCCCCAGTTTGGGACTTCTTGAGTAATGCGAAAGTACTCATCCCTCTTTTCTATTTTTAGAATGTCGGTACGCAGGAGTGTATCCAAGGAAATCAAGCTACGAAGGCCGGCGCAAGGATGGAACCATAAGGAGTACCTCAGAAGACGGAGACGCACATGAAGGAGTTACGTTGTTGTGACCGAGTTATAGGATCGTGCAATAGGAGTAAGTCTAAGGGTTTGTCCGCACTCCAAGCTTGCCTGTAGGAATGGAGCCCTGGTATAGGTGCCGCGTAGGATCTCCGATAGGTTTATAATAGTAGGCCTATGGCCGAGTCATGTAAACCCAAACCATGTATCATGTTCTTCGCAATAGCAATAAAAGTATAGTTTTTTATATCATATCTATACTTAATTAGGCGTAATTGTGCGTGATCCTGGCGCAAATACGTGTGATTAAGGAACCTCGAAATGGGGTGTGACAGGCACCCTCGACAACGACACTATGTATATTATGAACAATATATTTCACAAATTACAATATTTATACTAATTAAAATTTTACAAATATATAGTTTTTTTTGTGCTTCAGCTAGGGAAGCAGCTTCATTTATAATTTTAAAATCAATGACAATTGCATCGGCACCCTCGGCGACAATATGTATATTATGAACAATATATTTCACAAATTATAATATTTAAACTAACTAAAATTTTACAAATATATAGTTTTTATGTGCTTCGGCTAGGGAAGCAATAGAGCTAAAATTGTCATCGGCACCCTCGGCGGCTGATCCGACTGATGTTTTATTGTGAGAGAACAACAATGTATATTGACCGATATGTCGGGCTGTTAAGTTCAAGCAAACTTGATATTTTTTTCCTTTTGATCCGAGGAGTTTTTGCGGTTGCCTCAATTAGTTTGTCGAGCAATTTTGATTTTATCCTCTCTATTATTCTCTGATTCTAATCTCTATGAATTTATGGGCTTGTAATTATAGTTGGACTTGGATTGGCTAAATTATATTTTAACATCTATAAGAGTCCTATTGAAAGAGGAGCTTCTTTTCTTTCCGTTTATGTTTTTGGATGTATTTTCCTCTCCTCTTCAGTGATGTCCGCCGGGACAGAGAGAATTTTTTTTTTCTCCGATGCCAAACGGTAGAGGGACTACTCGTTTGTGGGGGCTTATCCACGAAAACACTAAATAATCCCGCCACAATGCGATAGCATGGCGGTCATGCGGGCGCAGCATGGCTCGTGTTCCCAGGATACGTTGGCGTCGGATTTAACTGATTTTAATTTGTGTTCTATTCACGTTATATTGCTTGATTTATTCGGTGATTAGTATCGTGTGTGGTTTTCTTTGGGTGTGATTTAGAGCTATTTTTTTATTCGATTAGGATATAAAGCCGTATTTTTTCTCATGCGGACTCTGGAGCCAACACGGAAGCTAACTCAGCCCAGGACTCTGAGCGAGGACGTGGCTTAGAAGTTAGAAGCCTACCCAACAAATTCCAGACAGTCCAGGCGGAAAGAAAAAAAGAAGTCCGGCTAAAATTAGACGTGGGAGGCAGAAAAAAAGGCAGAAAAAGGTGAAAAAAGAGGTGGTACTGAAATTTTCTCTCTTTATTAGTAAGTATAGATATAGATATAGATTTCCTTGTGATAAACGTTAACCCTCAAAATAACACTGGCTATTTCTCTAAACACGCCCATAGTGTTGGTAACCAGCCGTTTTCAGTAAATTCAACCTTAGTAAGCCCCTTTATTTTTTTAAAAAAATAAACAAACCAAAATCAGTTGGTTTAACTGGAACTAAATTTCATTAATAAGGTTTAAAACCTAAACAATATATTTATCTCTTTTTTAGACTAAAACAATCTACATATCTACCGTCACTTTATATAGTTCTGTTTTTTTAAGGAACTTTATATATACGTCTGTTCTTCGATACATTTTCCGACACAGGCGAGACGCCCAGCCTGGGCACAATTAAACCAAAAATCGATAATCAAACCGACCGAGCCAAACTAAAACCGGACCAAAATGTCGATTTTCGGTTTTTCAATTCGGGGTTTTGGTTTTACGTCGGGTTCGGTGTTCGGCTCGGTGCTCAGCTTCTATGGCAAACCGAACCGAAAACCAATGGGATCGAACTCTACTGCATGCGTCTGTGAGAGGTGTGAGTGCAGGCGTCAAAGGCTGAAAGGGCTTCCCACCACCAATTCTCAACTCAGCAAAAAAGCCCATGAACGCGGCCTAACAGCGCAAGCCGCCTCTCGTGACTCCCCACCACCCGACGTCTCTCGTGACTCCCCATCCCTCTCATTCCCTCAAAACCTAACAGCGCAAGCCGCGAGCAGGCGAGCTGTTTTGCATGCACGGAGACTCCACCCGATCCGAACCCAACCGTTGCCATCCTTAGTGGAGAAGAGAGAAATGAAGAGAGAGAAGGAGATGGACGTCTGGCTACACACCCGCCTCAAGCCAGTACAGAGGAGCACTATGCACGATGTATTGGCTGAACTAACTGTTGCACCCACTCCTATTGGCTGAGTACCACACAATAACACAGCAGGCGTCCTAGCCAGCAATTGGTGAAATCATAAGCTTTGCTCTAAAGGATTCCTCAATTTTGTAAGGTAGTGTAGAACGAACGCTAGAGTTTGATTGCTTGCATCAGGCCATCAGCGTTTATCAAAACCAGCCATTCAGCTCTAATTTTATCTCACAACAAATCAGCATGAACCCAAATTAGCCAACCAGAAATGATCCACCGAATATTTTTTCGAGCAACCACTTGTCGAAGTGACCCATACAGTAAATTATGCTAGTAAATAAGAATTAAAAAAAATGATTGTTTGGTGTTTTAGTCAGACTGTTTAGAAGGAAAACAAGACTTGCTCTTCGTCCATGCATGTGTCAAGTGTGTGATTAAATTATGTCAGTGTCACTATCGAGTGTGTGATTAAGTTTAAGCGCCCGCGATGACACGTTCGGTCAGTTACTCAGTTGGCAGGCATCACCATCTCCATCAGGGGGGAGAAGAGAGACGACGACGAAGTAAGTGGGCCGCACCGAGACAGGGACGCCTCCTCAGCCACACGTCACGCGACGGCCTGGCCCACCGGCCACGACTCTCGCGCTCTTCGTGGGCCTTTCGCCTGCTCACCGTCCACCTGGCCCAGTCACACGCAAACTGACGGCCGCGATTGCTCACGTGCCCGCGCGTGATCCCACTTCACTACCTTCCAAAGCCTCGCTTGCTTTGCCATGAATGAAGCGACAAGAGAGTGCATGAACGCCACCGTCCTCCCAAATTTATAAAATTTCCAAAGTTTTGTCCTGAGATCTACTATGTGCTTTTGTGAGTGAGTGAATTTGGCACGAAAAATGAATTGCATGGTTTGTTCTAGAAACTTCTATTGGTGAAGTGTCGCAAGGGCCAGGATTCTTTTGAAACGAAATTCAAACGATTGTTCGTGCACGCCACCAGTGAGTGACACGGATTTACTCTCTCTCTCTCAGGCTGAGCTTATTAATTAAATTAATTAAACTTGATGGTCAAGTTAAAGAAAAATTGTGCACACGATAATTAACTATGTCTTCCATCCGTTTAATTGTAGTTGACTTTTGGTTTTAGATTCATTTCTTTTATTATGTATCCCAGGCGTAGTGTATAAGCCCAGGTGCATGAAAATCGATGTATCACAGAAAAGCCAAAGTGAACTACAATTTGGAACGGAGGGAGTACATAAATAAATGTATATATCTCTATCTCTATATCTTTATCTTTATCTGTATCTATATGTATATCTTTGTATATCTATATTTTTATATCTTATATCTTAAATTTTAATCCTATTCTATCTTGACTTGTCCACCAGCACTTATAAACATACTTTTATCCTAATTAATATTATAGAGATAAAAACAAGTCTACCAAGTGGCAATTTAATAAATATAAAATTAAATAAAGAAACAAGGTTGATAAAAAAAAGATAAACAAATTTGACTACAAAAATTGTGGCTGCTATGCGTCCAGGTCCACGCGACCACGTTTCATACAGGTGGGCCCCACCACCCAGCCACACCACAATCCTTCTCAAATTTGAGGCCCAAACCCCCCCGTCGGCCCCATCACCACCACGCCGCCGACGAGACCCCCGCACTCGCTCCCCTCCCACCGGCGCCGCCTCCGTCCGTCCGTCCGTCCGTCCTCCCGCTCCATCCTCGGCGCGGGTAGAGATCCGCCGGGCCCGCTCGCTCCTCCTCTCCTCGGTGAGTGTTCGTTCCGCACCCCCTCAACCCTCTCCTCTCCGCCTCCCTCCCACCTGTGCTCTGTCTAGGTTCCCTGCGCTTTCGCCCGTCCCAATCCGGAGAATCCGCTCTCTCCGTCCACTCCGCCGTGCGTTTGCTCCATGCCGACGCACCGGCGCAATCCAATTCCGCCATAATTCGAGGCTGGCTTCTCCAATTCGCCGCGCGAGGCGAGACCAATCCCGCTGAGGTGCGCGGCGGCGCGGTCTTGTCTTCATGAAATTTTTAGGGATTCCATTCAGCCCTGTGTCCCTGGCGTCCTTCCGTTTGGGAATTCTCGTCGTAGGTCGCTCCTGTGCATACGAACGGATTTCACGTACAGAGCAGACGGTTCGAATTCGCACAGGAACCGAGGGGAATTGCGGACAGGCCGTGAATTTTATACATGGCCGTGGATTCTGACGCCTGCCGAGCTAGTTGGCTGGCAGTAAGCTGTAGAGTGTGTTGCCGTGTTGTTGTTTGCAGAATTAGCCACTGGCGCAGGTTCCCTTGGGCCAGCCTTTGGTTGTGCACAGGCACTTCACTTGTAGTATTTGTCACCTACACCTACTTGAATTGTTCCCCCATTCAATTGTTCCCCATGCAATTTCTCACCTACACCTACTTGGTTTGTTGTTGATAAAACAACTTCTGTGGACTCTGAGATTCCGCACACTTAGTTTTCCAGTTTTCTCGGTGTGATTCATCCATAGTTTGCTAATGAGCTTTTTGCTTGGGTGCAGGAAAGCATATGTGTGGCTTTATCCACAAGAGGTGAAGATATTGCATGAGTAGTCGTGGTTAGTGTGCCTTTTCTCCGTGCTTTGGTCCTGATTGTGCTTTGCCTTGCAAAGGAAGGAATCATGACCTCTGTTGTTCAGAGTGTTTCAGGTATGCTTGCTTCGTCCAAAGTTGTGTCATATTACTTCACCCTGACGCTGGAGTAGTTCATGGTCTACTGAATTCAAATTCAGAACACATGTCTCCTTTTTCTGTGCTGTGAATTACTGTGGAGAATATTTCATTATGTATGTGTTGCAAACACTGATTGTACAAGCGGTCAGTTACATTTGGTGCCACCAATTCTGTGCTTTGAGTAAGCCCTTCCACTGTATGTATGTCGCTGAAAGAAAAGTGCTTTGTGCTGGCAGCTCAGACTGTTGGGCTCAAAGCAGAGTTTAATGCATGCTCACTGCTTTGGATTTGAAAACAACATAAACAGTTTCCTTTGAACAAACCAGGATATCTTATGTAGTTTTGTATCTAATGTTCTCATGTGCATACATGTCATTATATGTAGTAGTTATACACTGCTGCTACTAAATAGGTTTATAGCTGGTGAAAATTTTTTGAGTGCTCTGTCATTTAAATTAAGTTGTACTGTATAAAACATTATATTATGACTTTTGTTACTTGTTGGTTTATCAACAGTGGTGGCATGTACTAATGTGGCTATTTGTGTGTGTTTTTAAACACATGTAAGTGTGCCTTTTTGAGGGACATCTAAGTTAATCTTGATCATTCTATGTTCCTTCATGGGCAGGTGACCACAGGGCTGAGGATCAACACCATCAGAAGAAGCAAGCTCAACCTGGGGACCAGCAAGAAACCCCAGTAACTAGTTCAGATAGCCAACCAACAGTGGGCACACCATCAACAGATTATGTGGCACCCTATGCCCCTCATGACATGAGCCATGCAATGGTATCACACTTGTAACTTTCACTCTTTACTTATCGATAAATAGGGTTCTTTTCATTTGAGTTATTATGTCTAGGAAAAGGTGGAGGTTTTGGTCATAGTGTGATGTCTAAGTGAGCATATGTTGTGTCAAATCTCCTTCCCTACTTCAAACTCTACTTCATCAAAAGTAATAATAACACAACATATTCATACCAAAGCTATAAAGTGACGAGTACAGTTATACACCATTTCTTTGATGGCTCAAGTGAAAAAATAAAACATTCTTCTCTTAATCAAGATCCAGCCTATTTGTTGCTAACCAGGGAAGTTATATGTCATCTCAAAATTTCTGCTATTTCCATCCCTTGTCACTAAATGGTTGACTATCATCACATTCAAATTAAAATAGCAAAGCTTCTTTTTTTTTTAGCATAAAATACAGCAGGGGAGGCCCCCACTGTAGAGATATAGCAAAGCTTCTTCATTGAAACTTTGCACACTGGTTGGTAACAATAGTCCTTTTTTTTTCAAGTGACTATTATTTTTCCAACTTTGTTAATCTAAATTGTTACACCTCACCTGTTTTTGCTCCTACCTTTTCTATTGTGAATGTTCACTAATTATTTTTAAGGTGACAGTATTCTAGTTTCAGCATTCTTTTAGACCTTCACTGGAGTGATTGTTGTAGTATTCTATTTTTTTTTTTTGTCCTTTTAGTACAATTTTCCATCAAGGTTCATTAATTTCGAGTATGGTGCAGCCTATGTTTTCTAATTTTATATTTTGTGTCTACCAGGGTCAATACGCTTATCCAAATATGGACCCATATTATGGAAGCCTTTATGCGACTTATGGTGGACAGCCACTGGTATGCTTCTATGCACTCTCTCCATTAGCAAATACAAGTATTGTAATCAATTAAATTTTCCCAAAATACTAGGTTGTTTTAGGTTTTACGGAACATTTATGATTTACCTAATTTGGGAAATGATTAAAAGAGCACTGAGTTCATTTAATTTGATTCCTTTTATGCGCCCAAACCGAACCAACCCTGGTTTCAGTCAGAGGCAGTACAAAGTATATAGCTAAACTTGCTAGTGTGTCTTGAGGCCAATTTTGCTGGTATTGTTTATATGAATTCATGGACAATCAGAAATGATAATTTGCCTGACCATGAATCTTCCTGTTCTGTTCACGATTCTTTATTTAAACTGATGTCTTGGAGCTAATAAAATTGATAATTCTTCAGATGCATCCGCCATTAGTCGGAATGCATCCAGCTGGCTTACCTCTGCCTACCGATGCAATCGAAGAGCCTGTGTATGTAAACGCAAAGCAATACAATGCCATATTAAGGCGGCGTCAATCTCGGGCTAAAGCTGAATCAGAGCGGAAGCTTGTCAAGGGCCGTAAGGTATGTCTTTGTGACCATATTCTGCATTGCCATATGAATTGGAATTTTTAATTAGCTTTCTCTGCCCATGATGCTAGAGCAAATGATCAAGCAAATTTCTCCAATCTACCTTCCCTACTTCCACAAGATCGATCTGCCTCACGTTGTACTATAAATCTTCTGGTGAGCGTTCTTTTAATTTCAATCGTGCCTGATATCTGAAATTTTTAGCATACCACGTTTTAATGCCTTCACTGGTGTTGCTTATCACAAAAGCAGTAAAGGATTTAGGAATGTAAATTGGGTGCCACACATTGACAACATTGAGTGAAGCTGAAATGCTTTCTGTTTGTATCTGTAAGTTTACTTTAAGCTAGAGAGAGTTGAACTTGTTAGTATCATGATTATTTCTCAAAACTGGAAGACTGATACAAAGATGCAGGTACCAACTTAGAAAATCCTGTATAGTTCTGCGAAGCTGATGATTTCACTGCAAGTTGATCACAAGTGTTTCTTACTCTTTGATATCATCTGGAGAAAAAAAAAAACTTGATTGCTCATTTCCTTTATCTTTCTGTGGGTGAAATGTTAAGTCATCTGAAATAATAAGGAAAAAAAACTGACTCAATATCTGTGCTGCGCAGCCCTATCTTCATGAGTCACGGCATCAGCATGCCTTGAAAGGGCCAGGGAGCTGGAGGTCGGTTTCTCAATTCAAAGTCAGATGACAAGGAAGAGAACTCTGACTCAAGTCACAGGAGAAACAGAACGGAGTTGCGCCCCACAAGAGTGGCCAACCGTCAACCCCTCCGTCTCCCAATGGTGCAACATCAGCTAATCAGGCAGACAATCGTGAATGATGATTCAGAACTCACAACAGGAGATTTTAGCCCCTGACGCTAGATGTGGCAACAGTTTTGTACAGCAAGTGCTAGCGGGCAGCAGCAAGATGGTGTCAGTCGGTTGTTGTAGGACATGTTCCATAGAAAAACATAGACGAGTCGACAGGTTTTGGAGTCTTGGTTTGGTCCTCTGTTTATTCACCTTTTGTACAATTTTAGTAGCATTGTGTCCCTACCCCTGGATAGCTTCAGTCCGCGCTTCAGAAAGTTAAGTGTGTAGCATATTGGCTTATTGTTTGCTTTGCGTGAACTTGATTTGGGAGTGGAGTTCATAACCCTACTGTCTATGTGTATGTTGATGACAATAAACCTAATGTAGGACATGTGACCACCTCACCTGAATCTAGCATTGTTTCCTCTGCTTCAAAATGATACGCTCACAATTGGTCGGAGATTCAGAGATCATTTCTCACTCTTCCTGCAACAATGCATGTTTTGGTTTGTCTTTGGATTGGCCTCCTGGCATGTATGATGTTTTCGCCTATCTGTTGTCCATTGAATTGCGTGATGATTGCCGAATGCCTTGGCATTTTTGAACGGAAGATGCCATGAGCATAGCCTAAAGAACATTTGGGTTTGGCAACTGCATCATTCTGTCATTGGCAATCACACGAACGTTTTACGCGCTTTTCCAACGATTACCAAGAAGAGTGTACTTTCTCGAGTTTTGCAGAATGTGCTTTCTCGAGAACTCCAAAGTGTATTTTGCACACTTTCTCACACGAGCGTATCTTACTTTTGCTTGGAAAGACTAGAAAAAAACATTAAGAAAAAAGAGGCATAAACGCATAACGTCCCTGCATCTGTTAGACCTGAACTTAGAACTTTCTTCATTAATCAGTGACTCTGAACGACCTGCATCTCTGCAGTCTGCATAAACAAGCAGCATTGGGTATTCAGGAAAATGCATGTTTTAAAGAACCGGATCATAAGGTTCTTGAAAACTGGATCTCAACATAAGGTTCTTGAAGAACCTGAACCAAGCATGCTGCATACATTCTCTTTGTCAATCTATGCTTCAAAGGTGTAACCTCTGAAAACTAATCATTAGAGCTAGAATCTCTTTAACCAACTCTCTAGGATATGGACTCAGAGAACTACACCCTGAGCATTTGGGCAGGTTTAATTTGAGTTCAATTAGAAGAGATGAATAAGAAAAATTCAGGGATGGTTCTGAAGTTTCAGTGTCGTAAATTCAGAAAATTTTCTGGCACAATGTATCTGAGACTTTGAATACTATTTATTCAGATTCAGACATAGATGGCCCAGGTGATTATCTTAGACAGCAAGCAGTAATCATATCAGGCCCTTAACAAAAGCCACGCCCGGCATCGTACCGTACTTGTAGCTTAAACCACAAGCTACTACTACTACTATACTAAATAACAAAGGTATAATGTCATGATGCATAGGAACTGATTGATCCATCTCTCTGCCTTAAGATCTGAATAAGAAATAGTTTGTTTCAGTTATCGCTTCAGAAGTTAACTGTGTAGCTTATATGGCCATATTGTTTGCTATCCTTGGAGGCTTGGGAGTGGTTTTCATAACCTGCTGTCCCATCATCATTTGCGTATGCGAAGGATAATCACTGGCTTATATGTCTGTCGATGACAATAAACACTGATGTAGGACATGTGACCACCTCATCTGAATTTAGCTTTGCTTCCTCTGCATACATTCAACCATTCACTGCAAAATGATACCCTCACGGTTGCTTGGACTTGGAGATCATTCAGAGCTCTTTTTTTGCACTTGTCCTGCAATGCATAAGTTTGGGTTTGTCTTTTTCATTGGCTTCCTGACATATATGATGTTTGCATTTATCCGTTGTCTATTGAATTGCATGATGATGGCCTGAAGAACATTTTGGGCTTGACAACTGAATCATGTTGGCATCGCCCATCACATGAACGCCGAGAATGCTTTTTCTCGAGACCATTGAATTATTGTCAACACGATTACCAAGAAGATCGAGTGTGCTAGTGTTGCAGAATCTCCATGCTCCATATGGTACTTGAAAAGCTAAAAGTCAACCGCATCCTGCTTTGACATATATCGCTGCATTTAACAATGTTGATGTCCTCAAAGTCGCAAATATGGGTGCACATACTCCTGACAATGTTTCAAAAGTTTTTTTTCCCAAAAATTGTTCATATAATCCTGATGTGTTTTCTTTTAAATGTTTCTCGTTACCTTCTTACATCGTCAACATCCAATTACATTTACATCTAAATTCCATTTCAGAGTTGAAGTCAGGGACGTGGGTGACACTATAATGTAGGTTAAGGAAGATACTTTACTCATATATATAAAAGTAGTATCCAGGTCACAGTTTTTGGAGGCCGTGCCCATGAATGCCTGTGATACCATTTGGAATGTAGATTTGGACTAATCATTAATTTGGAATATAGATTTGAACTAATCATGGACTAGCATAATATTAAGTACCAACACATCCTCAATGGTGCACATATAGGTTGCATGTACCAACATCAAAATCTTACTAATTTCAGAAGCGCAACTTCTTGATGATCAGGCAAAAGAGTATCAGATGAGATGTTCTCCACAAGACAAGAGAAATTTAGGGTACAATCAAGTAGCAATGGGAATGTGCCAGACAGTTAATTTATAGCTAAAAACTCTTTTATTCCTAAGTTATAGTTCTCCAATTTAGATGGCAAGCGGTATTAACATTTTCAGCACTGATCATGTTGCAGAGTTTAAATTCATTCAATATCAAATCCCTTCTCCTGGAGCTCCTGTACGACCTCATTCCTCATCCGAAGCCATAGTTTCTGCGCTTCCTGCTCAAACTTCTTAGACTGCAACTGCTTCTGCATGTTTTCAGAGTCCATATTGGCATCAGCGAAACCCTTGGGTCCAATTGTGGTTCCAAGAGCACCACCGCTTTTTATGAACTCCTCAATTGCCTCCTCGTCACCAGGGTATGGGAACTTCCTGCGCTCATAAAGGTGTGCCATTTCTTTTTCTTCCTGCAAGATGTTCAGCAGATATTGTCTTAGGGAACTAGCATGCTTAAATGGATATAAGCATTCACACTGATCATCTATGGCTAAGATGATGCAATGCAGCAAATGAGAGATTTATCATATACTTTCTGTCCATTTTGAAAGCCAAGAAAGCTTAACAGCAAAGTTATTTCTGGCACTGTATAAAGACCAACATGTTTTCAAGCATAGCCTCCATCCAAAAGTTATCCATACCCTATTGATAATGCTAGAGATGCATCCTTGTCAACACAAAAGAAAGTAGTTACCAACAAATAAAAGCAAATTTAAGATTTTAAGGCCTTAGGATACCAGTAGCCATTTGAAGAAGCTATATTAACCATGCAATGCAATGACCAATGAGGTCTGAATCTGGGCTAAATTCTACATGTGTAGGCTTGACATGAATAGTCTTTGCCAAAATCAGTACTGGTGCTTCAAAGGCCCTTAGGTTCATTTCTGAATCTGGTTCCGCATTTAAAAGGTGCCACAAGAATATAAGGGAAACTAGAAGTCAAAGCAGGAGTAGAGTAATATGGAAACGCTGAAAGTATTCCAAGGTATAGCCATTTCGATGTCATTCATAATGCAGTCCAATGGTCTAAGACAGCAGGGGTTGTTGACATTACTATACAAAGTTTCACCTTTTATTTATTAGCATCTGAGAAAAAAGTTCCATCTCAGGATCAATACTGGCAATGAGGTAAGGCAATGCGTTGAGAATTGTAAGTTATATCACCTCAAATTACTTCTTCTAAAGTTAAGCCCATAAGATTCAGTGTATATAAGCTAATTTGGGGATAGATTTTGAATCATGTAATGTAAGCCCTGAAATATTCAAATTCCAAGGGGAAGGAGGTTTAAAATCTATGTAATCTAAACCAACAAAGAGGATTGCAGATCACAACTGCACAACCTGTATGTATATATCTAGTCAATGAACCAGCAAGAAATAGGGACATTTCCTCCGTGCTATTACATACAGCACAGCACAGCCCAAGGAAGGAACGAACGAGACAATTCTAGATGGGGGCGGAGTTGAGAAACCTTGGGGCGTGGCTTGAGCGTCCACCAGCCGAGCGGCGACGTCTCGTTCCAGAGCCACGCGACGCCGAAGAGCGTGTAGGTGCAGAGCATGGCCTTGCCCATCTGCTTCCAGAAGTAGGCGTCCTCCTTCTCGAACCCCATCCGCCTGCGCCCCAACCACCAATCAATCACAACCAGAAATTAACCAAGGCACCGGCGGGGAAGCGAAGGCGCGCGCACCTGAGCAGCCTCCGGGCCTGCGGGAAGTTGCGCAGCATCGCGTCAGGCTATTGTGTGGTGGAGCGGACGGAGGAGGCGGCGGCGGCGGTGGTGGTGGTCTCCCTGCGTGGCTGCTCTGCGCCGCCGGACGGATGCCGAGGCGGCGGCGGGAGAGCGGCTGGTAGTGGAATCGAGCGGCCCAGGGAGTCTCGGCTGGACAGAATGGACGGTCGAGATGAGCCCTGATGCGGGCAATTCCATTCGCATCACATCCACGTAGTGGGCCCAGTCGGCCGTCCAGCTGCCGATAGCCTTCCTATCGGTCCTAGTCTTGTCGGCTTTGCAACGGCCGACAGGCTTCTAAATTTACAATTAATCTTTGAAAATATTATTTGGATAAAATGAATCGATGGATCTCAACTCCAACCGGCCTGCATGCATCAAATTTTTTTTTTTTCGTTTTTTTTTAAAACAATAAAAATAAAATTGTCTCTTGAGTGTCATGATGAAATTCAGTAAATCTACGTTGCGGTGTTTTTCTTTTCTTTTCTTTTTTTTTTTTTTAAGAAACTACGTTGCGGTGTTTTCTAAAACTGATTCATTTCAGACATGAAAAGGCCTACGCTACGCACGCGATTATCTCAGTTTAGGCAGCAAGGACGTACGGACTCAGCCGTGATGATATCAGGTCGATCAGGCCGGTTGGTTACCGTACTCGCCGTAGCTTAAACCACAAGCTGTTTCCTACAACTAAATTAACAACAACACATGGTCAGCGCTGAGTTCCTTCAGACTGATTATCTGAAACAAGAAATTGTTGAGTATGTTTCAAATTCGGACCTAAAGGCGGGGCGAGTGAAGCGAGGCGAAGCCGGCCCATCGGTCGCACCCCCGAGCGCTCGCCGGTGCGGGGGCATAGCCCCCCCCGTGATGCGCCTTCGGGTTTCTCCCAGATACCCGATTCATTCATTCTCTTGTAGCCGCCCCTGCCGCTCTGATGAGGAGGAGTTTTTCTTGGCTCGTGCCGTGGTTTTTACTCTCCGCATTGGGAGGCTTTTCCATGTTTAATCTTATGTTTTGTGTGGTTTGATCTTGCTTACTTCATCGTATTTGCGTCGCGTTTATAACAGAAACAACAGGGCATTTGCGTCGTGTTTATAAAAGTTATAAAAGAAACAACAGGGCATTTGCTGTGGAGTTGGGTTAAGGCTATACATAGTGACTCTCAATGCAATGCGAGAAGATGAATCTCAAGATGCATTGTGCTTGTTTATCTGAATCAATCACATGTCGTCCGTTTCTGAATTTTCAATTTCTCAAGGATCCGTTCACCGTTGAGATAGAACAGAGAGACAGACATCCCGAAAGGCAAGTGTGATGATATTATAAAGAGGAGACAAGTAGAGCTCCCCCGATCGAGGAACAGTGAAAGGGCTCTGCTCGACGTGCTCGTCTCTTTTTTTTTTTTTTTTGAGAGAGGGCGACGTGCTCGTCTCTTGACATGCTTTGCTTGCACTACAAAACCAGGGCCCATGACTGGATGACCCCAATCTCAATGCACCATGCGTCGTCTCTCAAATTCTATTTGTTTTGTATGATTTTTTGCCCATGCATGCGAATCATGCGATTGCTCTGGGCTATTTAGGCATGTGAAGTGGCATGAGCCCTTGCTTGTCATCAGTTTGAGCATTCCCTTCCATGATCTGGGCATTTTTCATTTTTACCAGGCTTACGGACGGTGCTTATCAAAATACCAGCCTTACGATGGCTCTTACAGATTCATCATGAATGTTTCACTTGTCTTTCAGTTTTACCAGTTTTGCTGACGTGGCCGGGAAGGGCAGATGGACACGCTGGATCAGGGACGGGAAAAGACCATGGTGCCCCCGGCTGCAGGAGGGACAGCTTCATCACGCACCGTGCGTTCTGCGATGCACTGGCGCAGGAGAGCGCGCTTGTGCCGCCCATCGGCGCCGGCATGTACGGCACCGGCGGCATGGCCTCGGCCTCGCCGGCATGGGCGGCGGGAGGGTATTCTTAGGTATTCCTTTGGAATACCCAAGATTTTGCAAAACTAACAAATGTACATGTTAAGTTTTACTAAATCCTCCTTATTGTTGTAGACTTATAGTCCTGTGTATTGTTCTATATTTACATTGGCACAATTTTGTTCACATGGAATACCCAAGTGTAGTTTCCTGGCTCCGCTAGTGCTCGCTGGGATGGCCGCCTCCCATCAGTTGCAGTCCTTCCAAGTCCAGGCCCACTCCTCGGCCACCACCACCATCGGCAGCAATCCGGCGGCGCAGTTCGAGGACCTCATGCAGTCATCCACCGGCTCCCCCGCGTTCCGCGGCGCGCAACCGACGTCATCGTCTTCCTCGCCGTTCTACCTCGGCGGCGCCGAGGACGGCCACCAGAGCCAGCCCGGCCACACCTCTCTGTTCCACGGCAACAAGCACGCCTACCACGGCCTGATGCAGCTGCCGGAGCAGCACCAGACGGGGAGCAACAGCCTCCTCAACCTGGGGTTCTTCTCGGGCGGGAGCGGCGGACAGGACGCGCGCCTCGTGTTCCCGGACCAGTTCAACGGCGGCGTGAACGTCCGCGGCGACGGCAACAGCGGCGCCAACACGGAGTCAGCGGCCATCTTCTCCGGGAACCTAATGGGAAACCAAATGGCAAGCAGCGCGGGCTTCTCTTCTTCCTTGTACAACTCGTCCGAGACCGTCGGGCCGCCGCAGATGTCGGCGACGGCGCTGCTGCAGAAGGCCGCTCAGATGGGCGCGACGACGAGCAGCGGGAACGTGAACTCTTTGCTCAGGGGCTTGGTAACGGCGGCGGCACCTGAACGGGAGGCCTGCTGCCGGAGCAGCTGGGTTCATGGCTGGGGAGAGCTCGTCGAGGAGCACTTCTCAGGCCGAGAACGAGAGCCAGTTCCGGGACCTGATGAACTCGCTCGCCGCGTCCGGGAGCAGGGCTGGCACAGCGTTCAGCGGTGGCTTCCCGGGCATGGAGGAGAGCAAGCTGAGCACGAGGGACTTCCTCGGCGTCGGCGGCGGCGTCATGCGGAGCATGGGTGGCGCGGCAGGGCTGCCGCTGCGGCACGGCGCCGCGGGCATTGGCATGGGCTCATTGGACCCGGCCCAGAAATGAAGTAGGCGATCGAAATCCAAAACGACCAAAACGCATGCAGGCATTACGCTCCACTCTTGGCGTCCAAGTGAAAGCAGCCGGGGGCACCATGGTCATTTCCGTCCCCCATCCAGCCTGCCTGCCTGCTTTGTGATGCCACGTCAGCGAATCTGGTAAAAAAGAAAGAGAAGTGAAACACTCGTGATGAATCTGTAAGAGCCATCGTAAGCCTGGTATTTTGATAAGCACCGTCCGTAAGCCTGGTAAAATGAAAAATGCCCCCATGATCTTGTTGCATTTTTTTTTCATTCCATAGTACTAGTATGTATTGAAAACAATGGCTAATGACACCTTGTACAGTAGTATGGTTAGTTTAATTTCTGTAATAGTATCAAGTACTACTACCTATGGATGCATGCATCATCTACAAGTACAGACAAATACTTACAGGATTGGTACCATTCTCTAGTGTTCTTGTGGAGGTTTTGCTTCTTTTTTTTTTTTTTGATACGGTACACTCGATTGCAAGCATATACCACTATACTGTATATGTCTAGTCTAGTACTGGCAGAAGCACGCATGATTGCCCTCGGCTGACACAATTGACAAGGAAAATGCCCGCAAGAATGCATGGGCGGCTATAGAGACTCATCATCGAAAAGGGGAGGGAAAAAAAAGGACAAAATAAAGGAGATACTGCCACGCTTGCTTGCATGCTTTGTTTGCTGTGGATATATGTCAACCTTAGACAGAACTAAAATTGCCATCAAGGATGTAGAAAGTGGCATGGTGCTTTTGTTCAATTCTCTCTCTCTCTCTCACACACACACACTCTCTGTATCTGGATAAAGACAGTGACAATCTTGGAAGTGAAGGGAGATGGGTGGACAGCCACTCTGAAATGTCACCATATAGAGAGAAAAACAAAAAGGGATGAAAGGGTTAAAGTGATGAGTGAGTGAGAGAGAGAGAGAAGAGTGGACAGGATTATATTGGAAAGTGATGGTTGGTGGTGCCCTCTCTCTTCATGCCAAGAAAGTGGCTTTCAGCACCAACACGCACGCAGGGGTGGGTCGTTCTAGGGGTTAAGGCTGACTGTGATTGTCTGCTGTATACTGTACTACACCACTACACTAGCCAAACCAGATGAGATAGATATTCCATCACCAACAAAATTGCTGAAATGTGCTTTGGCTGCATGATCTTGAAAGGCGGTTTTTGTTTGTAATGACCCCTCCTTTTCATGCCACACGCGGCCGGCCGGCCAAAAGTATCTCCTTGCTGTTGTTGGCACTACTGACCACCACCCCTCCATGCCATGTGATGTCAAACAAGAACTGACCATCAGAAAGTAGCAACTCATTAGTGTACAGTATAGCTCTGAAAAACCAACTCTTCCATGTGTGATTGTCTGAAGAACGACTGGACAAGCTAGGCTTGGCTGCAAGCAAACAAGTGAAGAACCGTTAAGCAGTTGATCGAGCTGAACTGAAAGTCAATTGTACGTCTGCATCACTGCATCTGTTAATCATCATGAACACGGTTTA
>JADLZK010004009.1:0-94007 GCA_015847255.1 Hyparrhenia diplandra | reverse complement strand
ACTAACGACATGTTTTGGCCAATAACATTCTACCAATAAGGGTGAAACTATACCTTACTACACACATATGCATTTATTATTGACATAATTCCACTTGTAGTGCGAAAAAAAAATTTTGCAGGATTTATATAAAAACCAAGTGGAAAATGTACCAAAAGGCGCCTTATCCGGGAAAGCGATTCTTGAAGGATATCAAGCCCAATGGAGAAACGGACCAAACACGCAAAAATGGGCCGAGCCAACGCCGCCCCCACAACTTTTCAAAGCCGACACGACCACCTACCAAAGCTCAGCCCCGGGCCAAGACCGTGCGGCCGCGTCGCTATTCTATCCCGCACCCACTTTGGCGCCCGATCCGGCCCAACTTTTGGCGAGGCGGTGCATTAAGTCTCCAAACCGACGGGTGCGAGGGTGCGTGGCGTGTAATACGGTGAACCTCGACGAGTGTAGAGGCGGTTTATGCCATTAGGAGGAGAATATTCCATGGTTTATTCCTCCACCCTCCTCCTATAAATAGATGGCCTCCCCCTCACTCACACACACCTCACAAGAGAGTCATTCTCTCCCACTCCACTCTTCTTCTTCCCTCTATCTAGTAGGATAGGATGTGGAGCTAGGCAATAAAGCTACCAAGGAGGGCTTGGCTCCTTGGAAGATGGATTCCGGGAATAAATCTATATATGGTATTCTTCCAAAGCCTTGCCCTTTATCTTATCTTGGTTGTGCATTAGAATTAGAGTCTTCATGTCATTCCTATGCCTTATGATTTATCCTATGATCTAACATGTTGTTCTTGACATGATCATGACATATGAACTAGTTTATAGTTTCTATGTTGTGATATCGCCATATAGAACTTTATGCTTAAACCATTCATGCAATATAATTGAGTAGTGTCGGGATTGTGTGCAATGGCGGTTCGTTTGTGTCCTTCGGGCTTGCTCGTGTCCTATTCCGTCCATCCATCCGTAGGGTGGGGGACCATGGGGACATGAGTAGTGTCCTAGTATGCGGCGTGGTGTCCCGATGCCGTATCCTTCGAATATGATCCGCGATGCCACACGGCCGAGGGGTAGGCGGCAAGGTTGTGACACCGGTCCGTCCTTTGTAATCCCCCACGCTCGTATGTTGTGTAGGAGTCTAAAGTGCCTTTTCATTGGGCAGATATGCACCGGAAGGTCTCTCTGTCCATCTCACTCTCCGCCCGACCTCCTACTCATGAGTGTTGCCCGACTATCAACTGGTTCTATGCACAGCCATGACTAGAATATGTATGCTCCACTTAGGACTTTCTTTTTATTCCTTATTTATCTTTTATCCTTGAGTTTGGCTTGAGGAGTGTGTGTCAAGTTATGAAGTTACCATTCCCTTATACCCCCGTTATAAGCATTGGTCCATTACAATCCATGTTATCTTGTTCATGTCTCTATTAGATCCTTTTCCACCATGCCTTCCTTTGGGAAAATATAAATAACGATACCCCGAATATCTCCGGGTGAAATGCTACAATGATAGATCCGCGCTTGGGATGAATATCTATTTTGGCAAGGTCTATCACCGTTGATGTTCCTAGTCTAATCACCGACATGGTGGTTTCACTTAGGAATGTCACGGCATTTTATCTCGCCATTATTAGAGATGGGTTCTAAACCTGTTTCTAGTGATTTTGCTAAGAAATGTCAACAAGCATTTCGCGCCCGTTGTCGGGAAGGCATTGGTTTTTCTAAGGAATCTTTTTGAACATGTTCATCATGATAATATGCATGTGTAGTGACCTTTGTTTATAATTGTGTTTATCAAAAAACAAAAAAATCTTATAAATAAAAAGCAAGGACATGTTATCAAGTTAGTATGCACCTTCGGGTATTCTGTCGCTAACCATTTTAGGTGGAGACTAAGAAGAACAAAGGGCACGCGATGCTTGAAAACATGAGGGCTACATCAATAAGAAAATTTTGATGCTCTTGGGCGGAGGAAAGCACTCAAAAGGAGACTGACCTTGCACACCGACTTTTTCACGAAAGTCCAAGTGTGAGAGGGAGGACGGTGATAATATCAAGTTTCACGACAAGGATCATAAAAAAAAAAGAGAAGTGAAAAAAGAAGAAAAAAAAAGGTGAGATGAATAAGAGATTAGCCTCCCTTGCTATAAAAAAAAAAAGAGAGAAAAAGGAGTTGAAAAAAAATATATATAAAAAAAAAATAGAGAAAAAAAAAAGAAGTGTTATCCTAAAAAAAGAAACAAAAAATGGTTGTTGAAAAAAATAATTAAGAGAGATAAAAAAATAGAGAAAGTCAAAAAAAAAAAAATGTGTGTTGCGTAAAAAAAGAGAAAAAAAAAAAAAAGAGAGGAGAGAGGAGCAGGTTGGCCCCATATGGTCAAAATAAACAAAGAAGGCACTGACTCCACCCATCGCTGCTTCCATGTAAGCAAGAAGGGATCTTTCTCTCCCAAGACCTTGTTGCAAGCACCAAGGCTTACGGTTCGCACACATTCCTTGTGTGTAACTAAGCCTTGTTGCACTGGTGAGTTTGGTCCCGCCTCCTCTACTCGGTGTGAGGAAGTCATTACCAAATCAAGATCATCATGCTACCGATGCAGCAATTATGAACTCTATCCCAAGCTGCCGGTCAAGTACACACTCGTGCATGCAAAGGTCCAATAAAAAGAAAAAAAGTAAAGGAAAGGAGGAGCCACCTTCTTTACACCTTTGTGACCATTAAGGCCCATGGTCCATATACACTACCCGTATCACCTAAGCCTTGTGGCCCGCCTCGAGATGGATCATCAAGCTACCACCGCGAGGAGTTTCAACATCTTGCCTTCATGCGCGGTTGGTACACACACACCCGCACGCAAAGGTAATAATTCACCAATTCTATTTACTCATACTTATCTCCATATAAAAAATCATGTTTTTTTTGCTTATGAAATATGATCTCGGGTTTGATGCGCTTTGCATGTCGCCATGCGATACATCCATAGGTCTTTTAAATCAAGCATGGTGCTTGGGTTAAAATTGACCTCCTTTTAATAAAATATCGACAAGGTGTTGAAATTTGAGTAATGAACCCAGAGCTGACGCCATAAACATTTGAGTTATTTCATGATGAGATAAAGCAAGGCTAGACTTATTTTGCATCTTTATGTTAGCCTTGCTTGAGTATGAAAAGTTTGGTGAAACTTTATGTTCTCCCCTTGATAATAAAATATTCAAATAAAAAAATCTTTGAAAAAAGCTGCTCTTTTGTTCCTTCCTGCATATGTTTCAAAAATTTGGTAATCACGGCGGATGGTAAATCCATTCGTGAATCCACCACACACTAACCATGCAGAAAAGTAAAAAAAAAAGCACGGGGAAAACCGATCCGATGGGCGTTGAGCTAGCTTGGGGAGGACCAAAAACATGGTAATGTGAACCTTTTCACTCTCATCCTTTTTTTCGCTACCATGCAAAAAAAAAAAAAAAAAGAAAAACAAAAATATATTTATATATACATAAAAAAATATTGTTCACCTTCAAGTCTTCACCTCCTTTGATGAATCTTGTTTATCAATTCATGCTTCCTTTTTCTATACTAGCATGTTATGGTTTGGGAGTGGTGATCATTCATATGGTGATCATACTTCCATAGACTTTTTGAATTGAGCATGGTGCTTAGGTCAAAAAATCTACCCTAATCGTATTAGACATGGTGTCGAGTTTGATTATTGAACCGAACCTGCCGCTTAGAATTTGGTGCACCATATGGACTAACCCCCTGCAGGAATTTATCAACATCATGAGGGTAAGTCCAAGAGATGACAATGGAGATCGGGTTGTTTGGTGAACCAAAAAAAAAATAATGATAATAATAAAATAAATATAAAAACCTTTGAAACCCTAAGGATGGTTGTCCCATTCTTCCAAGATCATCACAAGACAAGCTTGGGGGAGTCTCCCCGCACGCTAAAAAAAGATGTCAATCAAAGATCAATTATGGCGTGCAATAAGCTAGCAACATTCGCGAACCGAAGGTAACTCAAAAGCTAGCTTGGGGAGGACTCCCACAAAGGTAACTCATATCTCACATTCCATTCAGCTTATTTTCTTATCTTATAAGAATGATGAGATATGAAAATAAAAAAAAAGAGGGCAAGAAAAGAAAAAGAGAGAGGAGATTTATTCCACTCCATATATATGTGTTGTAGAAATGTTTAGTTCTACCCCGTTGAAATGATGAATAGTTGCTCTGTCTTTATGTTTTGCCCGTGCCTAGTTTATAACTTGAATTTCTAAAGTTTGGGTTTAGTGGCTAATTCTTAAAACTCATCTTGAAAAACCCGATTCATGTGGGTTGCATAAGCTCTATCTAGTCTAAGTTGTTGCCAAATATGATATGGTACAAATAGATTTACTATGATTTCGCTCAAGAGAGAAACTTGACATCCGAATCTAATTTGAATAAAAAGAGAAAAGATATGGGCTATGCTAAAAAAAAAAAAAGAAAAGGAAAGAAAAAGAGATGAAAATGGACACGTGTCCGAGGGCCAGCAGAGCCCACATCTCCAAAAAAAAAGGGGAGAAAGAAAAGAAAGAGAGGAAATAAAAGACAAAGTCTAGGGCTGGGTAGAGCCCACCTCTCCAAAAAAAAAAAAATAAAGCCCATACTTTTGAAAAAAACAAATATAATCTAAATAAATAATCCCGGATGCAAAAAGTTGATCAAAAGAATGAATGAATAGTATTTCTATTATAGCCGCTCTATCCGGCAACCACCCAAGACTCGAGACAGCCTAACAAGCCCCGCTACGATGAAAGGCAATAAAGGGTGAGTAAAGATGTGCCATTTTATTCAAACTATAGTAGAAAATCTTGTTATAAACCTGGCACTTGTAAAATGTAATCGGCATAGAAGCAACTCCCCGATCAACAACTGCACTTATCTTTTGCTCGAGGACGCGCAAAAGGGTAAGTTTGGGGGAGTTGTTGACTCGGCCACTAACGACATGTTTTTAGCGTCCAACATTCTACCAATAAGGGGGTGAAACTATACCTTACTACACACATATGCATTTATTATTGACATAATTCCACTTGTAGTGCGTAAAAAATATTTTGCTGGATTTATATAAAACCAAGTGGAAAATGTACCAAAAAGGCGCCCATCCGGGAAAGCGCATTCTGAAGGGATATCAAGCCCAATGGAGAAACGGACCAAACACGCCAGAAATGGGCCGAGCCAACGCCGCCCTACAACTTTTCAGGGCCCGACATTACCCACCTACCAAAGCTCAGCCCCCCAGCTCAGACGGGTGCACCAAGCACTAAGGTGCGCCCTCGACTCCACTTTGGCGCCGATCCGCCCAACTTTGGCGAGGCGGTGCATTAAGTCTCCAAAACCGACGGCAAGCGAGGGTGCGTGGCGCTGCATGCTGGAACTCCGGACGAGTGTAGAGGCGGTTTATGCCATTAGGGAGGAGAATATTCCATGGTTTATTCCTCCACCCTCCTCCTATAAATAGATGGCCTCTCCCCCTCACTCACACACACCTCACAAGAGAGTCATTCGCTCCCACTCCACTCTTCTTCTTCCTCTATCTAGTAGGATAGGATGTGGAGCTAGGCAACAAAGTTACCAAGGAGGGCTTGGCCTTTTGAAGATGGATTCCGAATAAATCTATATATGGTATTCTTCCAAAGCCTTGCCCTTTATCTTATCTTGGTTGTGCATTAGAATTAGAGTCTTCATGTTATTCCTATGCCTTATGATTTATCCTATGATCTAACATGTTGTTCTTGACATGATCATGACATATGAACTAGTTTATAGTTTCTATGTTGTGATATCGTCATATAGAACTTTATGCTTAAACCATTCATGCAATATAATTGAGTAGTGTCGGGATTGTGATGAATGGCGTTCGCTGTGTCCTTCGGGCTTGCTCGCGGTCCTATTCCGTCCATCCGTAGGGGGTGGGGACCATGGGGACATGAGTAGTGTCCTAGTATGCGGCGTGGTGTCCTGATGCCGTGTATCCTTCGATATGACGGCATGCCGCTGTCGAGGGGTAGGCGTGGTTGTGATGTACCTATCCGGCCCTTTGTAATCCCCCACGCTCGTATGTTGTGTAGGAGTCTAAAGTGCCTTTTCATTGGGCGGTATGCACCGAAGGTCTCCCCGCCCATCTCACTCTCGGGCCCGACCTCCTACTCATGAGTGTTCCCCCGACCATCAACCTGTTCTATGCAATGCCCATGACTAGAATATGTATGCTCCACTTAGGACTTTCTTTATTCCTTATTTATCTTTATCCTTGAGTTTGGCTTGAGGAGTGTGTCAAGTTATCAAGTTACCGCTCCTTATACCCCCAAGCAAGCATTGGTCCATTACACAAATCATGTTATCTTGTTCATGTCTCTATTAGATCCTTTTCCACCATGCCTTCCTTTTGGGAAAATATAAATAACGATACCCTGAATATCTCCGGTGAAATGCTACAATGATAGATCCGCGCGCTTTGGGCGGATGAATATCTATTTTGGCAAGGTCTATCACCGCTGATGTTCCTAGTCTAATCACCGACATGGTGGTTTCACTTAGGAATGTCAGTGGCACATTTCTCGCGCCATTATTAGAGATGGGTTCTAAAACCCGCTTCTAGTGATTGCGCTAAGAAATGTCAACACTGGACAAGGAACCGGGGGACGAACCTCCCTCGTTTGGGTCCCTCCTCGCCACTTCATCTTCGACCAAGCAAAGGGGGGAGAGGGGAGAGGGCGAGGAGGAATGGAGGCGCGCACGCCGCTGGGTGGGCGGGAAGAGGCTTAGAGCGCAGCGGCGGCACGCCCGGTGGGGAAATGAAGAGTTGAAGCAGAGGGAGCACGCCAAAAAAGCGTGAGGGAAGGAGTTGAAGCAAAGACGTATAGGCTACGACACGGCATTTTACAAACGCATGTATCCAACACGGGTCTGAAGTATTAAAAATATCAAGAGTTATTGAACCCTCCTCTCCTCTCGTCCAAAAAAATTGGGATAGACGGTATGATGCGCCCAAAAAAAATTACATAGCGCGGCAATTTGGTCAAATTAGATTTTAAAAAGTCAAAGAATTACGCGTTTTTTGTTGGACACCTCAAACAAATCTCAACCCCCACACGCCCGTTAGATTCGAGTCCCCATCTCCCATAGAACAATATTTTACATGAACAAATCGCGGACAACTCGACATGTTTGAACAATATTACAAGCATGAATAAATATATATTCTTTTTCTTAGAACCAATAAATATATATTCTTTTTTAAAGAATAAATACATATTCTAGGAGGCTTTACCACGATGGCGGCGCGGCGGCAAAATCGACCGCCAACCGCGGGGTTTTAAGGGAGGAGGGGAAGGGTTTTTCCAACGGGCGTCCGCCACACCTTTTTGTTTTTTTTTTTCGGTAGGGAGAGGAAGAGTTCAGGCTTTGCCCCCTCCCTCGCTGCACGGGTTCACTCCACTCTTCTCGTCCTGCTCTTCTTCCGCGACCCCCTCATCTTGTACCATTCCCCTACTTGTGAGCGATGGAGGGTGGTTCTCTACGGCCGGAGCCGTAGCCGGGGTCTGGCGCCCGGCCACCGCAACCCGGCTCCCTCGCCGCCGCCGCGACCTACGCCAAAGTTGTGGCTCCCGCCTCCACGTGCCCTCCCCGACCGGGCTCAAGCCTCCTCCCTCCTCCCCACCCGAGTGAGCGCTTTCAAGTAGCACCTGAATTCCATGTATGACCCGGGTCAGCCGGTAGTGGAGCAGGAGATGGCGCTCCTTCGCGATCTCCAAATGGAGAACGCCGGACTTCCACCTCGCCGTGAGTCGCTTGATTGCCCTCCTTGTGCTTACGCCGTTTTCCTAATCCTGTTGTTTGCTTGCGCGCAGCCGCGCACTCCGTGAGTTGAGGCGAGCAGAACTGCACGCCGCTGTCATGGGTACAAGATCTTTCATCAGCTGCGGATGGCACCGGGCGATGGCGGAGTCGGCGGTGCGCGGCACCTTGGCTGGGTGGAGGGGTTCCTCGGCGGCGGCACCGGCGACCACACGCCAGATCTTCCTCGACCTGCCACGCGCCGGGCGGACGCTGTGGTCCCGCGAGGTCGACATCGACGCTTATCAACGAGGAGATGCTTAGTTTGTAGCACCGTGCACAACCGAGGTGAGAAAGAAATTGGGCGAAGTTGGGAGATCAAATGGATGTTTTTTGTATGGTTCGGAGTTTGGTGAACTCAGAGGCCTTAGAAAGTGCCCGTGATGGCTATTCTTTGGCTGCTATGCACCTGTACGGTGAATCGAAATCAGAAACATTCTTAGTAATAGGGTCATCCTCGTAGCTGAAATGCAACAAAATTTACCGAGATCTCTTCAGCCACTTCCACTAGAAACTGCATTTCTATAAATAATAACCCGCTAGGTAAAGTATGTTCTTCCAGTGGTTCAAAACAATAAAAGACCCTACCGTACCTAAATTGTGAAACATAGGTTTAAGCCAAGTTGAAAAGCTATTTTAGAGGCAAGAGATACAATCATACTACAATGCAAGGAATTTTGGTAATAATAACATTGCAGTAGAAACGGGTTGTTCTCGCTAACTACTGACACTAGTATCCCGTGAGACAAAATAAGATGAAGCAAGATGAAGCAAGAACAAGCAAACATTGTCGAAGAAAGAAAGACCTAAGCTACTTAAGACAAATATGGACGTAGTTCTTTGTGGTTGTACCTCGATCTACCCAAAAAGGTATTTAAGACAACACAATTTTGTAAAAAGTTAGATAGCAAAGAAATAAGCATAAATTTGTAATACAAGACAAGATACATGTTCCGGCTGCTCGCTACTGGATCCGTGCTAGATCCCCGCCCCAAGGTCGCCCTCATGGTCCGCATCAACAAAGACGATGAGGGAGACATCTCCCCGACAGGGGCCTCCTCCCCCATTATGGGGCAAAGGGTACTTAGGGTGTGAGCAGGAGTGTTAATATTATCGGGCAACATGGAGGAATTATTTTCTTCACCTTCCTCCAAATTTTCGCCCGCCACCGAAAAATATAGTCAACAAGATATGAGTATGATAGAGAGTCGCTAAAACCATTGCTTCAGAGTGTTCTTTCATGTACTACAATTAACAATAAAATGACAAAGATCTCCCCTCGCCATGTGTTTGGTTGCGCTCTAATTTTATGGGCGGAGTCATCTCCTAGAGTTTGCTAAACTAGTTTGCCATCCTTGATTTTTGTAAAAAGAAAAAAACTTGGCTCCAAACTAAGAGGTAGTTAGTGCCTAGTGGACGCCCATCTATCGCATACGGGAAACGTAATGCATTTAGAAGAGGTAAAACTAAGGGTGGAAATACTAGTAGCACATGTAATCGACTACACAAGTTACAAATAAGCTCTTAGCAAAGTTATAGCCTAATGACGCTCCATCTATCGCATATGGGGAACACCTCAAAAAAAAAAAAAAAAAAAAAAAGAATGCATTTGAAGAGGTAAACGAAGGGTGGAAATATAATTTAGTTTCACTCGGTTCCCCGACGCAAGTTTGCTAAAGTGGGAAGTTTATAGATCCGGGATTGGTTGGTTAGTGAAAAATGAAATGCACTTTGGGATTAGATTCTGGCTTTACTTAGGAAGAAATGTGCTTTTTTTTTCCGCGTTTTTAGGCCTCCTCCCACACTTTTATAATCTCCCGATAGATATTTGTGTTTATACCAATCAATCGGAAAAGGTATTTAAGATGATAAAATGAATCACACGTATATGCAAGACAAAAACAAAACCTTTAGAGCCATTCAAAAAAAAAAAAGGGTAATGCACTTTACAATTTAGATTTAGGTGTTTACCCAACAAGATGTGCGCTTTTTGGCGACTTTTTCTTCGCCGCCGACCCAACCCACAAGTAAAACACCGAGATCCGGAGGGTGCCGACTTCAGACGATGGCGCCGCAATCCCCAATTAAC
This sequence comes from Hyparrhenia diplandra, assembly GCA_015847255.1. Lineage (NCBI taxonomy): Eukaryota > Viridiplantae > Streptophyta > Magnoliopsida > Poales > Poaceae > Hyparrhenia > Hyparrhenia diplandra. The sequence goes on along the minus strand of JADLZK010004009.1, from coordinate 84,034 downwards.
GCCGGATAAACGCCGCTCCCGGCCAAGGCCCCACGCCGGATCACCGGGTGACGGTCAAGACGATGGCGCCGATCTTCGGCCAGAAAGGCCGCCACACGGAGGCCCCACGACGGACCCCGATTGACGCAACCACCCAAGAACTTCAGATTTGCCGCTTCAAAACGACATCAAAAATCATATCTAGATCCATGGGTGTGATAAAGAGGTGCACCCGCCAAGGATGTAGAAGCTGCAGGGCGCCGAGGGCGGCGCACTCGCGCGGTCGGAATCGGGCCTCTACTCTCTTTGTTTGGTGAGAAGAGTTTGGAAGTCGCCATGCGGCGAAGAGGGGCACTACTAGTACTAGTAAGGCACAAGACGGGAGAAGGAAGTGACGAGAGATCATGAGAGACGCATAATACTACTAGTATCAGATTGTTTGGTGCGCAGACACTATGGCCCCACGGGCACCCGGTTTTCGCATCGCTAAGTTTGCTAGTAGGGGCATCAGAACTTGTGTACTACTAGTATTTGGAATTTGAAACAGAGTTTGGAGTTAGGAGGGAGAAAGACTAGGCTTTTGGCGCATTACGCACTCCTGCATTAAAAAAATAGAAATCGGGGGTTTTTTTTTTTTTTGTGACGGGTCGAAATGCAGGAGCCGAATGACATTACGCCGCGTCGCATCTAATTTCAATTTTGAGCTGAGGGCGGAGGAGAGTGGAGAAAGCCAGAGTTGTTTTGTTTCATTTCACTTCCAAATAGGGACACCGTGACCAATGAGTTTTTGTAGTGAGCTGGGTTGACTTCAAAATATATTCAAATTAGGAAATTTGCCAAACTTTTTGTATAGATAAATACTCTCGATCTTAAGTTATTTATTTCAAGATTCTTGAGAGCTAGAGCATTCCAAATTTGAACAAAAATTTTGATAATAATAACATTACAGAGAAAACGGGTTGTTCCGCTAAAGGTCAGATTTCGGGCCGATTTAATAGTACCCTCGTGGAGACAATATAAGATGAAACAAGATGAAGCAAGAACATTGTCGACGCTTTTGTGACCCCTCAACATGTGTGATTTTTTGATGAATTTACATAATTTTTTTTGCCGGGGTTTACACAGTTTACACGAAAGATGGTGGTTTGCACAACATATTTAGCCAAAGACCTAAGCTATGAAGACAAATATGGACATCCCTCGGGTCGCACTGAACACCATCGAGACGCTTTTGTGACCCCTCACCAGTGATTATAAAATCTCCGCCAGGTCTTAAGCGCTAGCCATGGCCATGACCGTGGCTCGAGACCTACATACGGAGATTATAGTCCCACGCCACGAAACAGCCCCCTCTCTTAGATGTTAAAAGGGACTATAGAGAGCTATCGCCAGATATTCACTTGACCGCACTACAACTTGTGCCCATACAACACAAGATCTATTATCTTCAAATTGCTCCGTGAGGATAGATAGATGTGTATATGATCTTCTTTTGATCCTTTTTAAAATCTTCTTTTGTGGTTGTACCTAGGATCAACCCGAAAAAGGTATTTAAGACAACACAATTTTATACAAGTTAGATGGCGTGAGTCACATAAATTTGTGTAAATACAAGAAGATACCTTTCCCGTGGGCGCTCGCTCGCTGATCCATGCGATATACTGCCTCAAAGGTCGTCCTCATGGTCCGCGAGATCAACAAAGATATCGCATGAGGGTGACATCTCCTTGATATATTCTCCCTCCCCCATTATGGGGCGTGAGGTACTTAGGTGTGAGCGTGGAGGTTAATATTATCACCAACATGGAAGAATTATTTTCTTCACCTTCCTCCGCCTTTTCATCGAAGTTTTTCGGCCTCTGAAAAATATAGTCAACAAGATATGAGTATGATAGAGAGTCGCTAAAACCATTGCTTCGTGAGCGCCTTCATGTACTACAATTAACAATAAAATGACAGCATCTCCCTCGGCCGCGGTGTTTGGTTATGCGGGCTTTAGAGTCATCTCCTAGAGTTTGCTAAACTAGTTTGCCATCCTTGATTTTTGCAAAAAAAAAAAACTTGGCTCTAACCGTAAGAGGTAGTTTAGTGCCTAGTGGATGGCCCATCTATCGCATACATGGGGAACGTGTAATGACGAGAAGAGGTAAAATGAAGGTCGAAATACTAGTAGCACGCATCGCACTACACAAGTTATGTACGCTTCCTTAGCAAAGTTATAGCCTAGTGGATGGCCCATCTTTCGCATACATGGGAACACCTCCTCAAAAAAATAGACGAGAAGAGGTAAACTAAGGGGTGGAAATATAATTTAGTTTCACTCGTGGTTCCCACGCAAGTTTGCTAAAGTGGAAGTTTATAGATCCGGGATTGGTTGGTTAGTGAAAAATGAAATGCACCCTTTGGGGATTAGATGTGGGGTTTACCCTTAAGAAGAAATGTGTTTTTTTTCCGCTGCTTTAGGCTCCCTCCCACACTTTTTATAATCTCCCGCATAGATCTTTTGTGTTTATACCAATCAATCAAAAAGGTATTTTAAGATGTATAAAATGAATCACAATGGGATATGCAAGACAAAAACAAAACATTTTAGAGCCATTCAAAAAAAAAAACTTCCAAAAAAAGGGTAATGCACTTTACAATTTAGATTTAGGTGTTTACCAACAACAAGATGTGCTTCTTTTACATTTTTTCGCCGCCAGCCTCAACCCACAAGTAAAAACACCGCAGATCCGAGCGGCCGGACTTCATTACTGCACGACGGCGGCAAGTAATCCCGGCAACGCCAGCGTGATAAACGCTTCTTCGCTCTCCGGCCACAGCCCCACGCCGCTCCCTGGCCAGAAGTCAAGATTTATGACGCCACCTTCACCGTAGCCGCTAATGTGGACACGAGGGCCCCCGACGATCCCGGTGACCCAGAACTACCCAAAAACTCTCAGATTTGCTGTTTCGAAACCACATGAAAAAATCATATCTAGATCCATGGGTGTGATAAAGAGGTGCACCTCGCCAAGGATGGAGACGAGGTACCGAGGACTCCAGGGCAGATCCCTATGTCGGACCAGGCCTTCACTCTTTTATCCGTAAAGATTTGGTGGAGAAGATGAGTTTGAAGTCGCCAGGTAACAGCGAGAAGAGTGGTGGTACTACTAGTACTAGTATGGGAGGAGAAGCAGTTTAATGAGAATGACGAGACCTGAGAGAGAGAAAGATAAGAACTTTTAGTAGAGTGTCGATCACGGACACCATGGGCCCCACGGGCACCCGGTTTTTCGGACGCAACTTTGCTAAGAGCGACTATAACTTGTGTAATACACGTACACCTAGTATTTCGAATTTTTAGGCTTTTGAAGCCACGCTCCTCCGAATTTCAATTTTTGAAGCGGAGGGTGGGAGAAGGGTGGAGAAAGCAAGAGTAGTTTTGTTTCATTTCACTTCCAGCAGGGGGACACTTGTAGCGAGTGTGGGTTGGACTTCAAATATGTATTCAAATCGGGAAATTTGCCAAAGAAAGGAGGAGCCAGGACCTAAGCTACGAAGACAAATATGGACGTCCCTCGGGTCCGGACTCGAATAGGGATGACAACAACACCCGTTGAGCGCTTTGCGTGCCCTCGCGAGGATTATAATGTCCAGCCGCAGGTCTTAAGCGCTAGCCATGTCCATGACCGAGCTCGAGACCTATATGGAAGATTATTAATTATTATAGTCCCTACGGCCCACGAGCCCCTCTCGTCGATGTTAGCGAGGGACAATGAGTACCAACTACGGCTACTACTACTATTCACTTGGACCGATCGGGCGGAAGGAGGCAAACCCGGCTCTACCGATTGCGGGGTTAGATCCTTTTTGAGCACTGTAACGTTGTGGAGAGTCTTAGCATCCAGTTTTACACCTTGAAAAAATAGAATAGCCAACAAGATATGAGGTACTACGAGGGAGCTAATAAACCATTGCTTCTTCATGTATATAATTAACGAGTAACATATGTTACCTCCACAAGTTGTCGGGAAAATGTCTTTTCTTCACTTTCATTGAGTTTTTCACCTAAAGAATAGAATAGCCAACAAGATATATGAGTACTACGAGGAGCTAAACTATTGCTTCCTAGCGACCTTCATGTATAGCATTTAAGCGTAAATGACATAGCATCTACAAGAGTTTGCTAAACTAGTTTGCCATCCTTGGATTTTATGCAAAAACACACACCGGTTTATCTTATTTTCAGCTATATCACTATTCAATCAGACCAAAATCGGCCGAACACATTCAATATGTACTAGTAGTACTGTAGAGTGTTTGATGCTGCGACACCATGGCCCCACGGGCACCCGGTTAATGTAGAGGCGGCTACATTTTTGCTTCTTAAATCTTGCTAAGGGCGACTGTAACTTGTGTACTATTTCGAATTTGAAAAAGAGTTTGGATTAATAGGAGGAGAAAGAGCTGTTTTAGGCTTTTTGAGTTGCCTCTTACTCTGGGTACGGTTGTAGTATCTTCCGTGTTTTATTTCAGTTATAATATTGTGCAGACTCATGACTGGTTCTTCCAGTAGTTTAATTTTTAATTTTTACTAGGCATTTTTACATCAGTGGCTTCATTTGCTGCAGGCTAAGTGGATCAGAGGCCACCACGTGTGCCTCCGAGGGTACCAGCAAAAACAAAGAATTAACTCAGAACAAACCTATAACTGAGGTACTCAGAACAAATTCTGTAGGCAGTGGTGTTCAAATCAGTGGTGAATTCTTAGACACAAATGTGCAATGTATTTTTCAATCTTTTTATTCCTGTGGGTTTTTAAGTAACTACCTCTATCTACAGAATGGTGTGAATTTGGGTGTCGATTACCTTCTAATTTCGCTTAATGATTAACTGAATGACAAGCCAATGCCAACATCTTTTCTTTTCTTTTTATCCTGATGCCAGTGTAGAGAGAGGAATATCAACAACGAGCCTAGGCTTTGCACAGGAGTTGATTTTAGCCATTCAGCAATCAGTGCCAATTTATTGGTTCCTCCACGTTTAAAATCATCTCACCCACTAGTTATAAAGTGTGCTATTGTAGAGTGTTTGATGTCGACACCATGGCCCCACGCGCACCCTAAGGTATAATGTAGGGCTTACATTTTTGCTTCTAAATCTTGCTAAGGGCTACCGTAACTTGTGTACTATTTCGAATTTGAAAGAGTTTAGATTAATAGGAGGGAGAAAGACATTTTAGGCTTTTTTGAGTTGCCTCTTACTCTGGGTAGAGTTGTAGTATCTCTGTTCATACACACTCACACACACTGCGCGCACAGCACACACTACCGTGTACAGCAGACTAACTACAACTAGTACACACTATCACGAATCGAACTAAGCGTCAGGTTACTTGCTCGCTCACTGGCGTGAGCTAACGGCGAGCTCACGGCTCGGTCCTCGGCCCGATAGGCTTTTGGCGGCACTCCCGGTTAAAAATAGAAATCATTTTTTCTTTTTCTTTTTGTGAAGAGAGTCGAGCGGAGCGGGACGGGGAACTGGGGCCCCTAGGAGTAGTCACCTCTGGCATATACAGTGCATCTGAGATCCCCTCCCGAGTACAATAGGGCCCACGCCGCCTATCATCGTTCCGTCCATCCTTGGTGCGAGTCGCTCGGTGTCATCTCGCACTTTCATCGACTCCTTTTCCATGGCCCGGCTGTGGGGTCACATATGAAGTCATTTGACAGCCCGTTTCGATGCAAAGAGGGAGAAGGAGAGAGAGAGAGTTTGGCCAAGCTCCCTGCATCTCCATTTGATATAGGGCTGCCAAATTTGTTTTGACACAATTAGTTGGTGAAATATTCTCACCGTAAGCACTTTTAGCTTGTATTTGGTATTTATTGTCTTACCATAGAGTAATTAGGCTTAAGATTCATCTCGCTCTTTTCAACTAGCGTAATTAGTTTTTTTGTTTCTTCTCTATATTTAAATACTCCATGCATGCGTTAAAAGATTTGATGCCGTGCACTTGTAGCACTTTTTGGGTTGCATGGGAACTAAACACCCTCCATTTGCACAAAGGCACCATCGATGCACACACCTACTCCTACTACTATTCACTTGGACCACACCACAAAGATCTAGTATTATCTTCAAATTGCTCGAGCACCATAGATAGATGGATATGATCTTCTCTTTAATCCTTTTATAATTTCCCTCGCCCACTAGTTCTTTGTGGTTGTACAGATCAACCCGAAAAAAGATATTTAAGACAACACAATTTTTGTACAAGTTAGATTGAGTCACATACGTAGTAGATATGTAAGACTAATATTAACAGACTGTTCCTAGCGTTTGCACTAGATCCGATACGCTAGATCTGCCAAGGTCGTCCACATGGTGCATCCACAAAGATCATGAGGTTGGTAAGACAGATGACAAGGCCACCCTAGGTGTGGGCGCGGAGTGTTAGTATCGAAGTTTTCATCTAGATTTTTCTCCCCAAAAAAATACGATTGTGGAGTCAGGAGACTATGAAAGCTTGTTAGTAGAGTAGCCAACAAGATATGACTATGAAAGGGAGTTGCTAAACCATTGCTTCCTAGCAGCTTCATTTATACAAGTATGAGAAATTATGAAATTTAACCCATATCGCTTCCTAGAAATATTTATGCCATGAAATAATGATCGCAGATTTTATGAAATTTTTTTTGGGATTTTTGTATTCTATAAATTTAGAAAATTTCTTTAGCCGCGATGGGAAAGGACATCCCATTACCTTTCCTCAATTCCTCTTGATGTCGCGCCGAACGACCTTCGTCTTGAACTGAAATCCGTGACGATAAGCGCCGTGATGCTCACACCGCCCCAGGCAGCCCCGATGCCCTAAACGTTGCCCAGCCCACATCCATGAAAAATGGCCCCCTAAACGTTGAATTTTTGTATTGAAACTGAAAATTCGAAAAGTCTCATTTCATAGCAAATCGCACAACATGGGTCATATTTCATAAAGCAAGCAAATTATGTGTCATATTTCCAAATTGAGGATTAAATTTCACAATTTCTCACAATTAAAAGTAAAATAACAAGTCGTCTCAAGAGTTTGCTAAACTAGTCTACAAGATCATCCGCCTTGGATTTTTGCAAAAAACAAAAAAAAAAAATTGACTCACGTTCCTCTATTTGCTTCCTTTTTAGAAGGAATATTCTGTCCTAGTCATCAAGATTCCCGCCTCGCATTCATCGTGTGGGCCCACTTGTAATTTTTAAATACGTATATCCATGTGACATCTTGTTTTGAAGAATTAATTGAAACAAATTTAATGGTGTAATCGAATTTAATTTAGATTTTTGGTTTGTCGATTAAAACATTTTAGAGGTATTTTAAATTGTGGGGCCCACCGTGGCATGCTCTCATCTATAATTAATCCGACGCTTCTCGACAGGAACCGAGGTAAGCGTTCACGTTGGTACGGCCGCCGCTCTCGCGCCTCTGCCCGTAGCCAAGCGAGTCCTCGTAGTATTTGGAAAGGGTTTGAGTCAAAACTTTTGGGAATATAAAAACTCGCTGCCCCGCCCATCCTCTCGATGTCATCTTTACCGACCGCACGGGTCTCGTAGAATCGTAATCATGATGATGACATGCACGAACACCGCGGTACGTCTGATGGTGTCTCGCATACATCGTGGGGTCACGTATGGGAGTCATTTCACATGCCTCGATTCGATCGAGAGAGAGAGAGAAGGAGGTGAGTGTTCGATGCCAAATTTGTTTTTCAACCTGAGGCCAAAATTTGCCTCTTTACGGAACAAATCAAGGCTGGTGTTTTGAGCCACAATGCACAAACTAGCGATAAAGGTTCCATCTGGTCCAGGTAGGGGGCATCTATTTAGAAGGCGGCCTCCTCTGGCCCGCACTCGTGTAGAGACAACAGCACCGCCGAGATGGTGGCCCGGCCAGGATTATATATAATCTCCAGCGAGGATTATATATATCTCCACAAAATTAATGCGGTCTCCGGGGCCAAAACGCCGCCACACTTGGCAAGGCTACACTCTCGCCACAATACTCAAAACGACGAGCAAAAATAGAAAAATGACATGCGCCACCGACCCAAACACCGCCTTTGGGTCCGGTGCCTAATCTTACTTAAGGCGAGTTGGGGGCGTGATCCACACCCTGCTTTCCCCAGCTACGGTGGCGTGGAACCACGCGAAGCAAGGCGGCCACCCATAGCATGCAGAAGAAGGTTGAGAGGTGGAAAAGGATTCCGTTTAAGAAGATGTGCTTTTCTTACACTCGCCACCCCTTACTAAATCGACGTGAGCAAAGTGTTTGTACCTAGGAAAAAAAAGGTATAAGACGTTGAAAATAATTGAGCATGTTGTACAAGGGTGTGAGCGATATGCCAAAACAAAACCTTTTTATAGCCATTCAAAAACCCTTCAAAAAGAAATAATGCCATATCTAGATTTGCATGGATGTGATAAAGAAAAAGAACCAATGACGACCCCAGATGGAAAAAGGAAAAACTTTTGTATTAGGCGATGAAAAACCACATGAAAAACCATATCTAGCCGCATGGATGTGATAAAGAGCACCACCGCCTGTGATGGAGACGAAGGTGAAGGCGGTGAGGCATTGCGGACAAATCGGGTTTGGTTGAGATGAATTTGGAAAGTCGGGACGGAGAAGAGGTGAGAAGAGTACTAGTAGGTGTAGTATGGGAGAAGGAAGAGACGAGAGATGCGAGAAAACCGCCATAGTAGCACTATAAAAGGAATCCGAGGTGGCAACAGTAGAGTGTTCGATGCAACTATAAAAGGAATCCGAGGTGGCAATTGTAGAGTGTTCGATGCGGACACCATGGTCCCACGGTTAATGTAAAGGGCGATCAGAATCTTGTGTGCTATTTTGAAAATTTCAAACATTATTTGGAGTAATAGGACTAGGGAGAATTAGAATTGGCCCCCCAAAAAGTTTGTCCTACTCTATCCCAACCGCCATCGTGTGGGCCCACTTGTTAATTTTATCTAAATACTATATCCATGTGAAGTCTTGTTTTGAAGAATTAATTGAAACAAATTTACGATTAATCGGAATTTAATTTAGATTTTTGGTTTGTCGGTAAAACATTTTTTAGGTATTTTAAATTGTGGGGCCCTCAACGTGCCGAACCATGACCGTTGTTGTTGTTTAAATTGTGGGGCCCCGTGGCCATGCTCTCTCTCATCTAGTATACTAGTATATAATTAATCCGACGCGGCCGACAAGGAACCGTTCGTTCACGCGGCTGGCGCACGACGGCCGACTCTTCCCTCGGCGGCCGCGCGAGTCCTCTGATTGTTGGAAAAGGTTTTGGTCAAAACTTTTTGGGAATATAAAAACTCGTCATTCCGTCCATCCTCGCGGTGTCATGCGCACCGCACGTGCAGTAGAATGCGTAATCATGATGATGACATGCTGAACACTGACTGTCTGATGGGTGTCTTTGTACATCGAGGGTCACGTATGGAGTCATTTCACATGCTGCTTCGATCGAGAGAGAGAGAGAGGAGGAGGTGAGTGTTCGATGCCAAATTTGTTTCAACACAAGGCCAAAATTTGCCTCTTTACGGAACAAATCAAATCTGAATTCGTTTGTTGAGCCACAATGCACAAACTAGCAATACAGTTTCGTCTGATTCTTGGACAACGAGCATTCAAATTTTAACAATTTTTGATAATATAACAACATTACGGATAACGGGTTGTTTTGCTAGCGCGATTTTTAGGCGATTTAATAGTATTCCGTGAGACATAACAAGCTGAAAACAAGATGAAGCAAGAGCAAGCGAACATTGTCAAAAAGAGGAAGCAAGACCTAAGCTACGAAGGCCTTTGTAGCGCGCAAGAGCCGGAGCCGGGGAGCCCCAAAATCGAGCTTCTCTATCCGGCTCCCAGCGACATGGCCCAATGTTGAGAGGGAGGGAGAGAGAAAAAGTGGCTCCTAGCTACGGTGGGGTGCGGAGGAGCCGGGCCAAAGCTTCTTTGCCAAACTTGTTGAGCCGAGTCGAAGCGCGGCTCGGAAAAAATGCTCGACTTCGGGCGAGGAGGGGAGTGGCCCCCGCCGAGGCGACCTCCAAAGACCCATACTTTTATAATCTCCCCACAGAGGTCTTTGTGGTTGTACAAGCTATAGCATGAATCACACAAATATACAAGACAAAACAAAACCTTTTTAGAGCCACTAAAAAAAACTTCAAAAAGAAGTGCATTTCGAGAGATCTCAGCGGTGTTTACAAGAAGATGTGCTTCTTTTTGCGACATTTCTTCGGCCTCCTTCCCAACCCAACACTAGCTAAAACACGAGATCGGAGCGGGGGACTTGAGAGACCACATGAAGTCGAGATCTGAACGCCGGGACTCGATCCGGATCTACAACCACCAAAAAAAAAAAAAAACTTCTATATTTCTTTGTTTCAAAAACCACATGAAAAACCATATCTAGCTGCATGGATGTGATTAAGAGCACCCTGCCGGGACGGAGATGGAGATGAAGCGAAGCCGGCGCACCCCCAGTGTCGGACCGCTTTGTACTCGGGTTTTTTGGTTGAGATGAATTTGGAAAGTCGGGATGGAGAAGAGGTGAGAAGAGTACTAGTAGGTGTAGTATGGGAGAAGGAAGAGATGAGAGATCTGCGAGAAAACGCCCATAGCACTATAAGGGAATCAAGGTGGCAAGCGTAGAGTGTTCGATCACGACACCATGGTCCCACGGTTAATGTAAAAGGGCCTATTTCGAAATTTCAAACATTGTTTGGAGTAATAGGACTATGGGAGAATTAGAATTTGGCCCCTGAAATAAGTTTGTCTTAGGAATCTGGAACCATTTTTTTGAATTTGGGAATCGGCCCCAAAACAAAAATTTGTTAGGAATCCGGCCTTTCGTCACTTTTGGAAAATATGCATGGTTACGACTAACAAAACATCCAACTTTTCATCACGCATGTGATCGATGGATCGATCAATCACAATTTAAAACTTGCTTATAGTGCCCACACAACACCACGAGAAGAAACTTTCACACTCCTTGCGGATCCTACACTCCTCATTGCGAGAACATCCTCCACGTGCGAAATGAATGCACATCCATCCGTGAATGGCGGCGCACCGAGTTTAAGCCCTGCCTGCACCGTGCCCGTCATGGCGAGCCCGTGTGGTCTTGGAGGACGGTATTCTCTACTCCAATTTGATGGGTATATGTGCCGTCATCAAAGTCGCTCCTCAAGAAATCCCATGCATGTCGCCGGGGCCGTTCGAGTTCCGGTTCCTGTTCGCGTGCGTCAGGCCAGCCCGTCGGGGGCGGTGTAACCGTTCTTCTCACGCAACACCCACCGCGCCCTTAGTCGTTTGCGGCACGGTGTTGGCCTTCACAAGAGCAAGAACATACTTGGCGGTTTCATGCCGCGGCGGCGCGCGCGGCGGCGCCGGCGTGGCGTGGCGGTGCGGCGTCGGCGCGGCATACATGCCAGCTTTGAAGCCGCCTCGGGTTGCCGGCGGCGGCGAAGCTTGGTGATAAGATTCTCGCGATACTTGGCGAGTAGTATGGCCACCGACCCGCTGCATGCAGCGCCCGGTCTAGCGGGGATGCTCCGGTCCCACCGTGGGTCGCTGCGCGCCCATGTGAGAAGCAATTGGCCGTGGGTGTGGAGGTCCTCCATGGGATTGGCCCGAGACCTTGGCGACACCAATCGCAATCTCTACAAGCATGTCAGCGGAAGGTTTTCCATGGCGTGTGGCGGCGGCGAGCTTTTTGGTGGGGCGGCGCTCGCTCTAGCTACGTTTTGTGCGGCGAAGAGTTGGTCGGCGAATAATGCGGGTGCGGGCGGGTGCGGGGCGTGGATTATGGGCGGGCCGCGCGGTCGACGGAGGTGTCGAGCCAAATGGGCGGAACTATCCCAATCCCGACACGAAGATAAATGTTTTCAAGCGTTACATGTTTTCCCCATGACAAGATGATCTCAAATCAAAATGTTGTAAGCTATAAAGTTTCATGGATATTTGAGAACTACAATCATTATGTTGGTGGTTTGTCTATCCGGCGTCACTTAAAAATTTAAATTTCAATTTTCAATTTTTTGATATTGAGACCTATATATATATAGTTTATCTTTACAAGATAATGTGAAACCAAAAAGTTTTCAACTAGAGAGTTTCACAACTTAGCAAGACCTACAATTCTTATTTTGGTTTGTTTCCCCATCGACATAGTGCTAGTGACATTGTTCATGAATCTTAGAAATTTGTCTTCTACTTTCATAAACTCTATGACACATGTGTAAATCTCGTGGATAGTGTTACCGCGACATCATCATATGAATAAATGACCTACATATAAAAGATGTACATCTTAAGAAGTTATACAAGTTTTGACCATAGATTAAAAAAGAAAAATTAGGGTTCTTGTTGGAAGCTCTAGGCGTGGCGGGGAGGTGAACAAAAGTTGGCGCTTCCCCATCCGACATAGTAGTGCTAGTGACATTGTTCACAAATCTTAGAAATCTCTCTCATAGTTTCATCAACTATATATGAGATATGTGTAAATCTTGTGAACAATGTTACCGCGACATCGTCGGATGAAGAAATGGCCAATATAAAAGGTGTACTACATCTTTAGAAGTTATACAACTTTTTACGTGCTTGACTTCTTCTCTCTGAAATCATTGGATGAACCAAAAATGTTGTACGAAGTTGTAATTTTGAAATTCAAATTTCAAATATTCTCAATAAAACATGACAAAAGTAATAGCAGTAAGAATACAATATCTTGATATATACAACATTATTCTTTAAAAAAATAGAAAGAAAAACTATCACATTTGGAGTTACTATGAGGGAGAAAGACTAGTTACAAGTTTTGGCCCGCAGTTAAAAAAAAATCGAGAGTTCTTGAGTCGAAGGCCTCTGCAAGCATGTCTCCATATGCGGTCCGTGCTCAACGGTCCAGCGCTCGGTTGGGCGAGCCATATCTGCGGGTGAGTTAAACCCGATCTGTATGTAGCTGCGAGTGCGAAGGCGTGGGATTTTAAAGGCGTGTTTGGTGCCTGGATATGCCCCAGCCGGGCTCCCATCGTGCGGTGTCGGTGTTTGGTTACTGCTCTCGTCCGAGCCGGGCTCCCCTTTCGTGCAAAAAGTGCTCCACGGCCCGGGCTCGAGAGGAGCGGCCGAATCGGCGTTCCTCCCCCGGCCAGGCTGCTCCGTGCTCCCTCGTGCGCGCGCTCGACAATTTCGGCCGCTGGGGAGATGACAACTCTCTAGGGTTTCCTCCTCCCTTCGCGCCAATCTCTGCCTATATATCCCCCTCGCTCCCTCCTCCTGCTCTTTCCCGCCGCTCGAAGTTCTTCGCCACCGGTCGGTTTTTCTCTCCCCTCTCGATTTGTTCTTTCTTTGTGAATCGTGGATCCCGAGGCCTCTCTCTCTCTCTCTCTCTCTCTTGTGTTGTGTTGTAGCGGTGGATCTGAGCCCTCTCCTCTCTCAAGTGATTTTTTCCTCTCTCCTTGTTCTTTGAAACCCTAGCCCGGGATTACATATGCCTTATTGCCTGTGATGTTTTTTTTTTCCATAAAATCTGAGCACATGCCCTATATGCCTCGTGATGTTTTTCCTATACTTTAAGCACATGCCTTAGGGCTATGATCATTGTTCCTATAATCTGAGCACATGACCTAGCCAACGATGTTTCTACATGAACTCGAGCACACATAAGCCATCTTTGTGTTATGTTTCCTACAATTTGTTTCTTTTTGCGGCAATGGCATGGTATGTGGTTCATCATGGCGAGGAACCTGGGGTGTACTCAACACGGAAAGAAGCACACGAGCAAGTATATAGGTTCCGGGGAAATTGCTACGGGGAAATATAACACAAAAGTGGAGGCCGAGCAAGCTTTTGCAAATGGGTCGTGGGCGGCGAGGTGGATCCACCCCTTCTACTACCACTTGTTAATCCACTGTAAACCAACCTATTGGAGATCGGTGGCACCGTTTACTAGTGCTCGTAGTAGTCCTAATTATTGTTGTAGTCATAGGGTTTTTAGTTTGGAAGCTATGGTAAAAGACTAGTTACTTTTATTGTGATCGGCTTGTAGCTTGTGACAATTTGAATGTGATGCAACTAGCATGTATGCGGGCAACCAAACAACAACCATGCATGCACAAATTTAAATCTCACGCAAATGCGGTACCCAAACAACGACTCTAGCTAGCCTGGTTGGGTTTATGCAGCAACCAAACGAGAGGGGCTGTTGCATGCATTTGGCGGCCAAATTAACTTTGGCGAGCCGAGCCATGCGAGCTAGGCTGGGGATGCCACATAGGCAACCAAACATGCCCTTAATGATCGGGCCGGCCCGGTGCACTCCGGCGCAATGGCGACATGACGCGTTGCGGCCGAAAATTGGGCGCGCCTTTTCCTCGAACTCATCTATACTTACACAAGCGTGTCTATACACACCCTTGCATGTGAATCCTTTGCGTATCCTACACACCTCATTTGTAGAATGGGGCCCACGTCTACCACCGTCGTTCCGTCCATCTTTCTTTGCGGGCCCCAAGAAGTGATCTGCGGTGACACCTGCGATCGATTCGTTCGGTTGCTGGTTCAGCCACCCGACCAAGAGTGCTTTTCTCTCACAAAAGCCACCGGCCGGCCCGGTAATTTTCTCACACAACAAATCAGCACCAGCCAGCCGAGGCACCGACTGGGCCGACGAGAACGAAGGACGGACACCCACTACTACGGACTCCTTGTTCCCAAAGCGGGTGCAGAACTTTTTTTTTTCAAACTCGTTCACTAATTCTTATTTTAATTTGGTTGTTTCCCCATCCGACATAGTGTTAGACATTGTTCACAAATCTTAGAGATGTCTCTCGTAGTTTCATATAAACTATATGTGGATGTGTAAATCTTGTGAACAATGTTACCGTGGCGTCGTCGGGTGAAGAAATGACCGTGTAAAAGGTGTACATCATAAGAAGTTGTACAACTTTTATATGTTCATGACTTCTTCTCGCTGAAATCATTAGATGCTCCAAAAAATGTTGTTTGAAGTTGTAATTTTGAAATTCAAATTTCAAATGTTATTGATGAAACATGACAAATCTATATATATATATATATATATATATTAAAAGCACGAAAATTTCTGCCACTTTTTTTCACCATCGTTTTCTTTCACCTCTCTTCCGTATCTATGCCGGACTTTAAGAAAGTCCATGAAAATACCAAAAATAAGTGGGTCCAAGTATTTGATCCCCGTGTGCCAAGACGTGATAAAATAGGATTGTATTAGAGTCCGCTTGCAAGCAACTCGGGCGGGCGGTGATTTGACAATACGTCGTGACGTACAAGAATACAAGTATACATGATAAAGTGCCAAAATTTCTACCATCTGTTTTTTCACCCTTTTTTCGCGCCTATTTCTTTTATGTCCCCTAGCAGCCTCACACCGATCTATTGTTACGTGTGAATCGTGCGATGATACAAGGGTATATATGATCCACCAAATCATTAAAACTTCGAGTCTAATAAGAGTAGTGCCTAGCCATCGCACCGAAGTTTGATAAGCGGCATGCAAAAGTAGCCGTCATAAGATCGAAGAAGAGGCCACATGCACGCATACCCACATGCACGCATACATCTTTGTCGTCGGTGGAGAGACTTCCAACTTTCAAGAGTTTGTGATCTAATTCGGGGCATGGGCCTAATGTCAAGAAGAGAAAAAAATGGAGGGTTTCATGAGCAAAGATGCAAAGAAATATAAACAAATGATTGTAAAAGTTGATCAAGATTTATATAGACATGAGGATTTCCCAATACAAAGTGTTTTGTTAGCTTCTTGTCTTTTATCAAACAATGAACAAATTGACTATGACTTATAAAATCCATATAGAATCAAAACCAAATAAAAAAATGATAATTGAAATTTTGTTAAGTTCTTTTCAATCGAGTGAGTGTAATCATGTTTAAGGGCATGTAACACCCTTAGACAATCTACTCCAAAGCCACTGAAAGAGTATAGATTAAATATAAATCATTATCCTAAACAAATAAATTCTATATTTCAAATTTCATAAAAAAATAACATTGTTAGTCGTAAATATTTGATTTTGTTTCTCCCATTGCAACGCACGGGGCATATTTGCTAGTAGTAATACAAGTAATAATAATACAATCGCTCGATAGAGCATGATTTTAAAAAAAAATTAGAAAGAAAAACCATCAATTTTGGAGTTACTATGAGGGAGAAAGACTAGTTACAAGTTTTGACCAGAGATTAAAAAGGAAAATTAGAGTTTTTGAGCCCCAGACACTACCTGTTTTAAATAGCCCGCTATAGCCTTTCGAGGGCGGTGGTGCCGCTATTTTGCTCATGTAAGTACAATTTAGCCGCTCATGTATAGCCCGCTATTAGCTCCGCTATAGCTGTTTCCTTTGTATCGGTTTAATTAATATGATGCGTGTCAATCTTTTTTCTATCATTTTGCGTTCTCTTGTTCCCTCGTCTTAGAAACCGCGCCAACGGTGAATCACCCCTTCGAGGAGAAGTCCATCATGGCGCGGCACACGGGAGATGATGTCTCTAGCGACGGGAGGGCGAACACCATGATCCCCGTAACCTAGCGTTCCTATCTATGCTATCGGATGAGCGGGTTTGAATGGGCTCCGCCTACCGCGAGCTCGACGCCGGCGTTGATGGGGCGGGCGCGCGGGCGGAGCGGGGAGCGACACTCTCCGGCGACCGAGGACAGGCCGGGGTTACATGGACGGGATGGAGGCATCGAGTGCGGCGTAAACGGTTTTCAAAACTCGGTCGAGGCGGGGACGGGTCGCAGAGGGGTTGTTGCCGTCGTGGTGAACGCTAGCTCGAACGTGCGGCCGGCCGGCGTGTGAACCGGCGGACACGACAGCGTTCCAAAGGTGACCTCAACGGCACAGAATAGCGCGCCTTCAAGCCGACGAGCCTCGAGGTGGCAAGGTAAGAAAGAAGGGAGAGAGTTCAGCCCGAGAGGCGGCTAACTATAGCCATGCCGGCCCGGGGTGCTGCGGCGGCCATGGCTGCGTGGCGTGCCCCGATGGCGAGAATTAATGGTAGACACCGAAAATAGAAGTGAGCATTATAACACACGGATTATATTACAACTAATTAAAACATCTCGGTCTTCGTTCCATCCGGATCTACGTTTCTTGAACATCACTACTAGGTAAGGATCGAACATATGCACACCATATATGCATCACCTACGACACGTGCACACTTCCAAAAGCTACCAAAGTTGTTATATCTAGCTAGGCGTCACCTCGCAACCGTGAGCCAACTCCCCGCATTGGAAGAACGAAGTACACTCATGCCCACAAGCCATCAACGAAGAACAAAGTAGACTCGTCGGCCGATCTGCCTTTTCCGCTTTGCGGTACACTCCCCACGGTTGACTTCCACGCCCGACTCCGACCATCCGGCAATGTCGCCACAGCCCGCACGCTGCATCGAAGATGCCCGTGTTGGCGAGGCACCGGCGGTTGGGCGGCGAGGAGGCGACGTAGAAACGAAAACCCGGCTTTGATCACGACGCCACCATCGGCTGTTCGCTCAACACCGCTATTGCCAGTGCGCGGAGGCGCCGCGATTCGGGTGTCCCACGTCGCCGCCATCACCGCGTCGCCTTCGATCCCCGCAACACCTTTGTGCGATGTGTCGCCGTCATCGGCGCCGGTGTTCATCCCGTGAGAGCAAGGGCGTGTGCGCGTCTGAAGCGAGTTCATGCCCCCCGCATGTCGGCGGCGTAGCGGCATGTCGGCGGGGCGCGGCGGTGCCGCGATGCCATCAGCGAGCAGGCGAGCGGGCCTGCTGCGGAAGCACGCCCGGGTTGCCGGCGATGGCGAGATTGGTGACGAGTGCGCCATTCCCTGTTACGTTGGAAAACTCGCTCCGGCTCGATTAGGGATGTTCGCCCCGCCATGGCGTCGCCGCGACACCTGTACCATACGCTTCAGTGCGGTGCGGCGGTGAGGTTGTCCATGGGATCCTCTGCCTCCTTGGCGGCGGGATGGCAACCAATGCAAGCATCTCGGCGGAAGCCGCTGCATGGTGCGCCGGCGAGGACGGACGGCGCCGGGGCGGCGGTGGTGGTGCGTGGAAGGCGGCAGCGTGAAGCTAAGCTTATAGCGGCGGCGGCGGCGGCGACGGATGCCGAGATAGATGTAGCCTGGTGCGGAAGTGAGTTCGCGCTCAATTCGCGCGATCTGAGAGAGGTGGGGTGGCCGGCGTCGTGAGAGTAGAGTAGTAGACTTCGGCCGCGGCGGTCGCTTTATTACTCACGCGCTTTTTAGTATCGCGTGTCTGTAGAGTGTAGTTGCGAACCCACGCAGTCGGCAAACGTGGAGTACTCCCTCCGTCCAACCAAAAAAAAACGCAATTCTTTGACCTTTCAAAATCTAATTTGACCATTCGTTTTATTTGAATAATGTATATAAATATTATCAATTTTGTTATGACTTATTAGATCATTAAAGATATTATAACAATAGCTAATTTATTTTGGAATTTACACAAATATGTTGAGCAAGACGAATAGTCAAATTAGATTTTGAAAAGGTCAAAAAATTACGTTTTTTTTTTTTGATGAACGGAGGGAGTATCACTCACGCCTTTACACAACGCTGGTCAACGGATGACATCCCTATTAAGCACGGGTGGATCCACTCCACTCGCTTGACTTTTCACAAAAGCGAGAATCTTGACACCAAGCATTGCAATCGACGTGTTGTGATATTCGCAAATTATCACAATAATAACATTGCATCGGGCATTATATGTTTACAACATACTCCCTCTCGTCCCTAAATGTTTGTCTCTTGAAAACCGTGTTTCTCTCACAAACACGTTTCCCCTGCGACACACATAAAGGGACGGAGGGAGTACATCGAAACACATCCAATGACAACACGGACAAGAGACGGAATAATAAACATGTTCGTCTTCCTCATCAAGTCCTCCAAAGATTCAAGCTCCAAGTTTTTCTTCTTGGTGTCACCACTTGGGCCTAATCGAAGCTTCTTCTTCATCCAAAGACCAACTCCTCTTTCCAATTCGAAGGGCGAACAACTATGATGCCAAGATCCTTCAAGACCTAGAAGTATTCCTTTTCAAATCGGTAGTAATGACACCGCCGCTTATTAGGGTAATGAAAAACAGGCACACAAATTAGTGCAAAGCTAGGGGCGGGAGGCCCGGGACAACACGTCAACACTACGAATCCAAATACTCACCCCACTTCCTAGCACACTTGAAGTAGAGTCGGCGCGGTTGTCACCATCCTTCTTGGTCCGCGCCTCCACCACCCGAGCAAGACCGTAGTCCCGACAACCGATGAGCGTGAACCCGCTGAGCTCACCAACCGGATCCCATTGAAGCCTATTCCTCACCCGTCCACCTCCCGCACGACTCCGCCAAAGGAGACCGAGACATCGGGCTCGAGCTCAGCTGGGAGAAGGGATGGAAGAGAGCGAGAGATGGAATGAATCGCGAGAGGTAGAAGCGGTCTGAGAGGGAGAGCAAACGCGGTAGTAGATCCCGACGGGACGGCCCCTCCACGGGTGTGCACTATGACCCCGACGGGACGGCCCCACCATGCGCCCATTTGCGGTGAAGTGGCTTCTCTTTCACGAAATAATACTATTCAATCAGCCAAAATCGGTCGAGCGCCTTACTTGGGCCCGCCCAATTTTTCGCTACGATTTTTTCGAGCCTTTACAAAACTCAAAAAAATTTTACCCGCCTCGTCCGCGAGCGGGCGATTCATTTCGATCGGGGTGTTTTTGGTTCCTAGCCACACTCCTCACAAAGGCGACTCTAGGGTTTCCGACCGCCTCATCAGCCGCGCCACCGCCGAGCGCATCCGCGCCATTCAAGCCGGCGCCGCTTCCGCCCGGCGACCTCCTCCTTCTCAGACGGCTTCTTCCTCCACCGGGCCGTAGGGCCATTCTAGGGTTTGATATCTAGCCCATCAATCTTGTGCATGCCCTTCTTTATTCTTGAACTACAGTTTGTTAGATTCCACTATTCCCGAACTACCTTTTTTTTTTTTTTTTAGTGATCATGCCTCTCAAGCCCATTTCGCTTGTGTTTAATATATAGTATTCTCATGCGTGAGAGAGAATAAGCTGAAACAAGATGAAGCAAGCACAAGCGAACAGGTCGACTAGTCCTCACATACTTGCCTATTACGCATGTAATTGAACTATAATTTTATCCTCATAATATGGATATAATTGAGTTGTACATACCGAACTTGACTCCTCATCGCTACCGTGCCCGATCAACTATATATAACTACAATGTTGTTGTTATCCACCGCTTTGCTATTTTCTTTATAGATGAATATGCGTGCTCAAGTAAACACGACTGCGCCTCAGAGTACTACACGTATCTTGTCATACAAAAATGTGCATATTAAATGAACCGCCACGAAACTATAGTTTCTTTATACTCCACTATTCCTGAACTTCCTTTTTTTTTGGTGATCTCAGGCCCCTTGAGAGCCTGTTCGCTTGTTTAATAGTATCCTGTGAGAGAATAAGTCGAAACAAGATGAAGCAAGATTGCAAGAACAAGCGAACATGCTCTCGTCTATTCCTCATACACTTTGCCTATTACGTAATTGAACTCAGATAATGTATCCTCGGATGGATGTATTGAGTTGTACATACGAACTTGACACCGGCTACTACATTAATGTTGTTACCTTTTGTGTTTTTGTTTTAGGAGACCGCAACTACAAACTGCTATTTTCTTTATAGATAAATATACATGCTCAAGAACAATGATTGCTCCTATTAAATGAAATGTTACTAAACTCTGATTTGTCTATACTATTCTATTCCCGAACTACATTTAATTTATTTTGTGTTCTCGTGACTCGTGGTTACTTGTAGTCCTAATAGACGCCTATTGCGGAATTGAACTGTATAATATTAGCCTCACATGGATACTTCATGATTTCCATCCAACAAATAGCATCAACGCTGCCATCCGGTGTCGCCTGAATTTTTCGGTCCCCCACGAAGTGAGGAAAGGTGATAATTCTGCTTTGCTTATTTTCTTCATAGATGAATACACAAGATCGAGAACACTAATCGCTTCCTGCATCGAGTACTACTACTATCTTGTCTTTACAAAAATTTTCCTACTAAACGAACTGTTGCTAAACTACGCTTTGTTTATATTCTTCTATTCCCTGAACTACTTCCTCTTCGGTTTGTAAAAGTCGCTTTTGACTTTTTGGTACATCCATTTAGCTATGTATCTAGATACAATAATATGCCCGATACATAGCAAAATGGACGAACCAAAAAGCCAAAGCGACTTACAATTTGAAACGGAGGGAGTGCAATTTTTTGTGATCTCAGCCTCTCTCCATTAGAGTGGCTATTTTTTACGCCGGTTCGCCAAACTTAACGCAACCCTCCTCCTTTACCCGGTTTTGGACCTCTGCTTAGGTGACGGCTACTTCGGTGATTTCCATCCAACGGTAAGCATCAACGCATCATCCCGGTGTCGCTGAATTTTTCGGTCGCCGGGGAAGTGAGGAAAGGTGATAATTCTCGCCGCTTATTTTCTTCATAGATGAATACAAAAGCTTGAGAACACTAACCGCTCTCCGTCAAGTACTACTACTATCTTGTCTTACAAAAATTTTCCCACTAAATGAACTGTTGCTAAACTACGGGTTGTTTATGTTTTATCTATTCCCGAACTACTTCTTCTTTTCAGTTTGTAAGTCGTTTTGACTTTTTGGTACATCCATTTAGCTATATATCTAGATACAATAATATGCCCGGATACATAGCAAAATGGATGAACCAAAAAGTCAAAGCGACTTACAATTTGGAACGGAGGGAGTGCAATTTTTGTGATCTGTGCCTCGTGGATTGTGTAGTCCTCACAGATCGCCTATTACGCATTGAACCGTATAATATTAGGGCCTTGCTAATTTCCGGGTGACTAAAATTTTCAAATCTTTTCAGTGATTGAAGCTTTTTTTTTTTTCTAGATAATGGATGAGAAAAACATCCGACCTCTACATCCGAGGATGTACCCGACCAATTATTACAAGTAGTGGATAAAAGGTAGAGCAAAACAAGTCTCTAAAACAAATAAAGAGAACTAAAGCAAATGATAAATGTGCTTACACCCCTCTATAGGGAAACTCCAAAGTAATCACTTCTAGTTTTCTCACGCTAATTAGCGAGAGTGTGTTCTTGTCTTGTTCATCACGCTGCAACTAGGCTCGATCGCAGCCAATAGGCTCATCTGAAAATAACCTTCGACAACGAGAAAACTTTCATTTTGTTAAAGATAATATCGTTTCGACAAATACGCCAAATGGCCCAAAGATATAGTCTATGACGCCAACCCAAATCAAGTTTCTAATCCTTTTATTACGATTAGTAAGCCATGTACCAAACATATGGCTTATGTAGATCTAGGCTGGTTTAGGCCAAGTAGCATGAAAGATGATCCTCCATACCGTTTTCGAATACGGACAATCTAGGAAAATGTGTTGGATGGTCTCATTCATATTACAACCAACACATTTAAGCTTCCTTTCCGCTTTTCCTAGTGAGGAAAGGCGATAATTCTCTTTGCTTATTTTCTTCATAGATGAATACACAAGCTCAAGAACACCGACAATTTCTGTCGAGTACTACTACTATCTTGTCTTACAAAAATTTCCTACTAAACGAATCGTTGCTAAACTACGCTTTGTTTATATTCATCTATTCCCTGAACTACTTGAACTACTTCTTCCATTTCAGTTTGTAAGTCGCTTTGACTTTTTTGGTACATCCATTTAGCTATGTATCTAGATACAATAATATGCCTAGATATATAGCAAAATGGATGAACCAAAAAGTCAAAGCGACTTACAATTTGGAACGGAGGGAGTGCAATTTTTGTGATTTGTGCCTCGTGGATTGTGTAGTCCTCACGGGACGCCTATTCTGAGAATTGAACTCCAAATATTAACGCCTTGCTAATTTCCCGTGTTTGGTGAAATTTTCAAATCTGTTCAGTGACCAAGCTTTTTTTAGATAATGGATGAGAAAAACATCCGGCCTCTACATCCGAGGATGTACACCCCGATTATTACAAGTAGTGGATAAAAAGGTAGAGCAAAACAAGTCTCTAAAAAAGGATAAAGATGAACTAAAGCAAATGATAAATGTGCTTCCACCCTCTATAGGGAAACTATCTTGTAATCACTTTTCACTTCTAGTTTTTACGCTAATTAGCGAGAGTGTGTTCTTGTCTTGTTCATCATTCCCGAACTACTTCGCATCGCCTAATAGGCTCATCGAAAATTACCTTCGTACATCCATTTAACTTTCATTTTGTTAAAGATAATATCGCCAAGATATATAGCAAAATGGCCCAAAAAGTATAGCTGTGACAATTTGGAACCCAAATCAAGTTTCTAATCCTTTTATTCTGATTAGTAAGCCATGTACCAAACATATGGCTTATGTAGATCTAGGGCTGGTTTAGGCCAAATTTTAAAAGATGATCCTCCATACCGATGAGAAAAAATGACGGACAATCTAGGAATACATAGGTGTTGGATGGATAAAAAGGTTCAGAGCACAACCAACACATTTAAAACCTTTCCGAGAACCTAGTGAGGAAAGACGATAAATGTGCTTCCATTTTCTTCATAGATGAATACACAAGCTCAAGAACACTTCACTTCTAGTTTTCCGAAATTACAACTATCTTGTCTTACTGAAATTTTCCTACTAAACGAACCGAAGTTGCTAAACTACGCATTGTTTATATTCTTCTATTCTTGAACTACTTCCTCCGCTTCAGTTTGTAAGTCACTTTGACTTTTTTGGTACATCCATTTAGCTATGTATCTAGATACAATAATATGGCCTGGACACATAGCAAAATGGACGAACCAAAAAGTCAAAGCTAATTTACAATTTGGAACGGAGGGAGTGCAATTTTTTGTGATCTGTGTCTCTGTCCATTAGAGTGGCTATTTTTTACGCCGGTTCTCCAAACTTAAAAAGATGATCCTCCTTTACCGGGTTTGGGACCTCTGTTCAGGTGACCAAGCTACTTGGATGGTTTCCATCCAACATTACATCAACGGTGTCGCTGAATTTTTCCAGCCGCCGGGAAGTGAGGAAAGGTGATAATTCTGCTTATTTTCTTCATAGATGAATACACAAGCTTGAGAACACTAACCGCTCACCGAAAGTACTACTACTATGTTGTCTTACAAAAATTTTCCCCACTAAACGAACTGTTGCTAAACTACGGGGTTGTTTCTATTCATCTATTCCCTGAACTACTTCTTCCGTTTTAGTTTGTAAGTCGCTTTGACTTTTTTGGCACATCCATTTAGCTATGTATCTAGATACAATAATATGCCCGGATATAGCAAAATGGACGAACCAAAAAAGTCAAAGCGACTTTACAATTTGGAATGGAGGGAGTGCAATTTTTTGATGATCTCGTGCCTCTCGTGGATTGTGTAGTCCTCACAGGGGGCGCCTATTACGTAATTGAACTGTATAATATTATTGCCTTGCTAATTTCCGGTGACTTGAAATTTTTCAAATGCTTCAAAGCGATGAAGCTTTTTTTTTTAGATAATGGATGAGAAAAACATCCGTCCTCTACATCCAAGGATGTACACGACCCGATTATTACAAGTCTTGGATAAAAAGGTAGAGCAAAACAAGTCTCTAAAACAGATAAAGAGAACTAAAGCAAATGATAAATGTGCTTCCACCCTCTATAGGGAAACTCCAAAGTAATCACTTTTCACTTCTAGTTTTACGCTAATTAGTGAGAGTGTGTTCTTGTCTTGTTCATCACGCCGCAACCGGGCTCGCATCCGCAGCCAATAAGCTCATCTATAAAATTACCTTCGACAACGAAAAACTTTCATTTTGTTAAAGATAATATCGTTTTCGACAAATGCCAAATGGCCCGAGATATAGTCGTGATGCCAACCCAAATCAAGTTTCTAATCCTTTTTATTCGATTAGTAGGCCATGTACCAAACATATGGCTTATGTAGATCTAGGCTGGTTTAGGCCAAGTAGCATAAAAGATGATCCTCCATACCATTTTTTGAATACGGACAATCTAGGAAAAGGTGTTGGATGGTCTCATTCATATTACAACCAACACATTTCTCGGCTTCCTTTCCAGTTTTTCTAGTGAGGAAAGGCGATAATTCTGCCGCTTATTTTCTTCATAGATGAATACACATGCGCAAGAACACCGATTTTCTATCGAAAGTACTACTACTATCTTGTCTTACAAAAAATTTTCCTACTAAACGAACTGTTGCTAAATTACGCTTTGTTTATATTCTTCTATTCCCGAACTACTTCCTCCGCTTGGTTGTAAGTCACTTTGACTTTTTTACATCCATTTAGCTATGTATCTAGATACAATAATATGCCCGATACATAGCAAAATGGACGAACCAAAAAAGTCAAAGCGATTTACAATTTGGAATGGAGGGAGTGCAATTTTTTGTGATCTGTGCCTCTACCCATTAGAGTGGCTATTTTTTTACGCCGGTTCTCCAAACTTAACGCAACCCTCCTCCTTTACCCGGGTTTGGGACCTCTGTTCGGTGACCAAGCTACTTGATTGATTTCCATCCAACGGCCTTGCATCAACGGTGTCGCCTAAATTTTTTCGCGCCGAAAGTGAGGAAAGGTGATAATTCTCGCCGCTTATTTTCTTCATAGATGAATACACAAGCTTGAGAACACTAACCGCGCTGGCCGAGAACTACTACTATCTTGTCTCTAAAACAGATAAAGAGAACTAAAGCAAATGATAAAGAGAACTAAAGCAAAACAAGTCTCTAAAAGCAGATAAAGAGAACTAAAGCAAATGATAAATGTGCTTCCACCCTCTATAGGGGAAACTCCAAAGTAATCACTTCTAGTTTTTCTACTAATTAGCGAGAGTGTGTTCTTGTCCCGTTCATCACGCTGCAATCGGGCTCGATATCGCAGCCAATAGGCTCATCCGAAAATAACCTTCGACAACGAAAAACTTTCATTTTGTTAAAGATAATATCGTTTCGACAGCGCCAAATGGCCCATCATATAGCTGTGACACCAACCCAAATCAAGTTTCTAAACCTTTTATTCTGATTAGTAAGCCATGTACCAAACATATGGCTTATATAGATCTAGGTTGTTTAGGCCAAGAGCATAAAAAGATGATCCTCCATACCGTTTTCGAATACGGACAATCTAGGAAAAGGTGTTGGATGGTCTCATTCATATTACAACCAACACATTTCTGGCTTCCTTTCCAATTTTTCTGACATTTTATTTGTTCTCTGCCTCAGTGGTTTGTTTAGTCCTCATAAGAAAGCCTATTACGTGAATGAACTGTATAATTTTATCCTCACATGGATATTTTTCAGTTGTAGATACTTGAACTTGACACCGAAGTGTTACTATAATGTTGTTATCTGTGGTTTTGTCATAGGAAACTGCAACTACTGTTGCTTATTTTATTTATAGAGATGAATATACGTGCTCAAGATAGAACAATGATCGCACCTTTTCTCGCCCCTAGAACCGCCGGTGAAGCTTTGTCGTGTGTCTTGGCTGTTGACGACGCTCAAAAATGGTAAGTAAGCCGCAGCTATGTGATATACAAACCCTACTTATTGTTAGCTTTTTGCTTAGTGCTAGTTGTTGACTTCTCTGTGTAACCTAAATCTGTTTGATGTAGGTGTCTGTTGGCACATTTACAACATCATCTGGCAACGAAACAACTTATTCTCTAGAGGATGGCTGGAGAGCTACATATGAAGAGACAGAGCAAGAGATAGATGATGGTACCACAGGGGGGCAAGAGATGATGATGGTACCACAGGGGGCGTTCGGGATTTTTTACTGGAGAGGGGCAGCCATCTGGCTTTCCGGTGCGAAAGCGGAGGGTCAGGACACACACAAGGTGGCCAGAAGGCAAGATAGTTGTCACGGCGCTCAAGCCGAACGGGTTTCCCACTGAGAAGGTGGCCATGCTAAGAATGAAGAGACTTGCTGGTCTGATTGCTAGACAAAAGGTCCCCTTGCTCACATATTCATCTCTTCCTTAAGCGTTGCAACAAAGGAATTGTTATTTGAGAACCGTGTCCGAATTCATTAGAGTTTGTAGGCAACTTAAGGCGCATAGCATATATGAAGCCGAGGCAGTCGGTAGGCAAAAGTTTTAGGACCTTCAAAAGCGATCTAGTACGGAATTACGTCATGAAGGGGTTGGATGCCACGGTGAAGCACCCATACATCACCAAGGACGATTGGGCGACTTTCGTTGAAGCGAAGAGCAAAGAAAAGAGGCACCGGCAACAAGTGAGAGATACAAGCGGCTTAGGAGAAGAACAAGCATGACCACTTGCCTGGGTACAGGAGGTTATGAGGCAAAGTTCGAAGTGTGGGAGAAGGAGGACACTTACTTACTCCACAATAGCATCAAGAATCCTTGGCATGAATTTCGGTGAACCGCGCTCGGCATTTTTTGCGTGCACGGTGCGATCCGGGTATGTCGTAATAAGGCTGCAATTGTTTGGTCGGTGAAGAGTCTCGGTCTTTATCTCGAGAAGGTTTTAGAGAAGACCGCCCGTGCTTCTTCCGAGGGCACTGGTGTAAGGGAAAGAGATATGCTCCACAGAGGTCTTGGGCACCCCGTGAGCGGGATGGGGCATGTGCGTGGTATGTCTAGTATGACCGGGTTGGAAGTTTTGGCCGGCTTGTGCCGACATGTACGTAAAGAGGAAGTCTCCGTGTGCGCTGGCCGAAGCATATAGAGAAGAGTTTGGACCTCAACTAGATGAGCTCACGGCTAAGGTGGCGGCGTTGGAATCGGGAGGACATGGTTCATTTGCTTTTGCCAACACCCCTAGCCGTGTAGGTGGTGTGAAGAGCAGGCGCGTCTTGAAGCCGATTCGGCGGATGTTTGCGGTTGAGATACTTTCCACGTCAGCACCATGTACCCTTGCAGTGAAGACTCGAGGTTATCTGGTTGAGGTAGCAAGGGGAATGGTATACCCGAATCAACTACATCTTAAAGGTCAACCAATACTGGAAGGACATTCTATTGTTTTTATTGATCATGTAACTCCTGGTTTTGAGGCTACACTACTGGATCCGCCGACAGGTGAGATTAAGGCTCTTGGACAGGCTATGTGTAAGATGATCCAGTGGAGCAGAGCCCGTCTTACTGTAGCATTCCTAAAGCTCTCTTCTTTTACCGCCCCAAAACCTCCTGTGCCTACTTCTGCCGCCTCAATGAAAGTCAATCTAAAGGACTGTATGACACGCAGCTTAAATGGAAATGACAGCAATGATCAGAGTCCCTCTCAGGCTGCAATGGATTTGAATGCGGTGACTCGCTCGCATGCCAATGACGGTCAGAGTGCCTTGCAGAGTGCATCGGCTAACGATGTGGAAACTGGCTCGCAAGGCAAGGATGACCAGATTGCCTCG
This sequence comes from Hyparrhenia diplandra, assembly GCA_015847255.1. Taxonomy (NCBI): domain Eukaryota; kingdom Viridiplantae; phylum Streptophyta; class Magnoliopsida; order Poales; family Poaceae; genus Hyparrhenia; species Hyparrhenia diplandra. Next base: position 55,506 of record JADLZK010004009.1, on the reverse strand, counting down.
CAGGCTGTAGGGGAGAATGCGGGAGTGGCTCGCATGACAAGAATGTCCGTAGTGCCTCTCGAGTGCGCAACCTGCCGAGAATCTGCTGCAACTCAACAAACGGGGCGGCAAGGTCCAAACAAGCATGTTTCGGGCAAGAAGCATGGAGGTCCAAACAAGAATGTACGATAAGTAGTGCTTCACTTGGAGTTCTGCACTCGTACGTGTTTCCATTCGATGAATAACCACCGTGTTTCATATGTTTGCGGTGCGGTCGCAAACCGATGAAAAGACATGTGGGTTCTACACGACCCACCACTTCCCCGGCTGCGATGAAACAAGTTCATCTCGGACCATCACGAGGTAACTCGAAGTGCGACTCCATCATGTGCCTACCTTTGTTTGGCAATAAAGACCATGTGTACAACGGACACTTATGCCTACCTTTCTTTGTATTAGGATTTCGATTTGTGCGGAAATTCGATTAATTTGGAGGATATTAGAGAGGAGATCGCCAAGTTTGTTATGGAAGAGATCATCAGCCCGAGGCGGTATTCGTTTAGCGGAACCGTGAGTTCATTCGTTTCCCTTTGCCGCATGACGATCGGGTGGATACATGCATTTGAACGTGTTATTTGTGTTGTGAACAATGCGTGTGGCGTGCCACTGAACAACTGGGTATGTCCGTGTGAAGAACTTTCGAGATACACATGAATTTTCGAGAGATACACATGAATTTTAAGAAATACACATGAATTTTTCCATGCCGCAGCGCGTCGCCATTTGTTTGTGATCGGACCTGTATGCGTCTCTAGTCTCGACACATGCACCCATCTTAACCTGCGTAATAACGAATAAGTATAGACCACCGCAGCTAACGAGCGTGCTATGGGTTTCGAATAGTTTTTGTCGCGTGAATCCGTCCGTAATATCTAAATTATTAACGACAAAAGTTTCCGATGCGTCACGTGAACCACCGCCCCGTAGTCTCGGCGTCGGTTTTACGTCGAGCACCGTAAACGCTGGCGTCGAAATAGAAACCTCGGCGCAACCGCCTTGAAAGGGACACGCATCTGTAATTTCCCCTGTAGCTACGGTCGAGCATCCGCTTCAAGCGTGCGAAAATGCGAACGATTCTGATCGAAAAAATAAACCACGTCAGAAAACTAAGTGAAAGCTACATACGTGGCGGACAAAATGAACGACGTAAAGGGTTACGGAACTACTGAGACAGCAATCTACGCACGCGTCTGTAAATGAAGCGAGAAACCACGCACATGGGTTTGGCGTATGTCCAGACGCCGTGACATACCGGTTATCGCCCCGCGACGGGTCTGTATTTTACTAATGCTTTACGAGCCCGGTTCACCGGCCGGGCGTACGCGCTAGTGTACCGATTCTGGCGCGTGGTACGCGCGCACGCGCGTCGACATGCGGTCATTGTTACGCACGCAGTTTTGTAAAATGGGTCTGCAGTCCGAAGCTTCTACGGTCGTATCTTGCTAACGGCGTCACTACTTTTGACGCTGATACATTCAATTGCCGATGCCGCGTCTGCGTGACGTTTCGAGGTACGATCGCATCTTAGGAAATCATGTCTCAGATCTGTGAGACCACGGTCGAGCAAATCCCGGGACAAAAACGTTCCACGGCGTGTGTAACAAGGGCTCACTACGAGCACGGGAAGTTTGAGACGCACGCGAAAATCGTCGTATTAAAGCTTTATTGCGGCTCGCTACGGACAGTGTCTGTAAAGTCGACATTTAGAGACCCTAATGGGCGACGACGCAAGACGAAGGCGGTAAAAAGCCCTCAACGCGCCGATCAGAGAGGCCTTTTTTTACATAGTGGGAGTCGACAACCTGGTCGATACGCGAGAGACCAAAGGGTCTTTAGGGCAAGCCCTATTGAGATCGGTATAATCAACGCACATCCTCCATTCATTATTCTTCTTTCTTACAAGAACCGGGTTAGCTACCCGATGCGGATGATACACTTCGCGAATAAAGCCAGCAGCTAACAATCTAGTTACTTCTGCTTTAATGGCGGTAGATTTTTCTTTATTAAAGCGGCGTATTTTCTGGGCGCACGGCTTGGCCGTCGGCTTGACACGTTAGGCGGTGCTCGATTCGCCCGAGGTACTCCGGGCATATCAACGGGTTTCCACGCGAAAATGCTCACGTTATCCCTCGGGGACCGGACGGCGCGTCTTCCTATTTCGGGTCAAGGTTCACGCCTATCTTGGTCGTCTTGGATGCATCACCCTCCACCAGCTAGATGTCTTTAGTGTCCGACGGCTTGGTGGTCTTCTTTCCGCTCTCCTCCTCGGGTATCTCGAGGTCGAGGGGTTTACCTTCTTCGCGTTCTTGATGACCTCCTCTGTCATCATCGACCGGAGGATGAACTCCCGCTTGTCGAGGCCCTCCTTTTCGCGCAGACATAGGCCATGTGTACGTTGGCCTCGCATGTGAGGACCCCCTTCTCGGTGGGGATCTTGAGGACGAGGTAGCCGTAGTCTTGACCGCCATGAGCCCGGTCAATCCAGCCGCCGCGATGATGGCGTGAATGCACGATGACTCAAGTCAGCGATGACGAAATTCATGTACTGGATGCGATGGTTCTTAGCGTCATCGAACTGCACACGAAGTGTCACCTGCCCGAGAGGGGTTGATGACTCTCCGGGGAGGATTCCCCAGAATGGGTGCTCGTATGGCTTGAGGTCGTCCTTTGTAATGTCCAATGCCTTCATCGAGTTCCGAAACAGCATGTTCAGGGCGCTCCCTCCATCGATGAGGACCTTCTCGAAGCGCAGGCGCCCGATCACCGGGTCGAGGACGAGTGGGAATCGCCCGGGGTACGGGTTGTTGCACCACCGTCATCGCGATCGAAGGTTATGACCATCTCGAAGAAGGTAGGCCATATCGGGTCCGTGACCCCCTCGCTGAAGTCATTGACGGTCAGGACATTACGAGCGGAGATCTTGCGATCCCGCCCCACCTCGCAGCCGTAGTGTCCGCCCATGATCATGTGAATGGCGCCGTCTTCGGCGCGGTAGCGGTGCTCGGATCGGCGTCCTCGTCGGGTCCTCCTCCCGGTTGTTACGGACAACCTTAGGCGCTTCCTCCGGCTGCTCGTCGGTAATCTTGAGCTTTTTATGTTCACTCATACTGGCATTGAAGTGCCGACACTCCGCCGCACTATGGTTCAAGTCCGGTGTCGGGGGCACTTGCCGTAGAAGCTTTTGGATCGGATCTCGCCGCTTGAGCGTCTTCTTCTTACCACCGGTCTTGGCGTTGTTGACGCCACCTCCCCGACGGTTCCGATCACGACGGCGGCGCGATATAGTTGCCGCGATCCTCTTCCGGTGACTCACGTCGCGGAGTCGTCGGGCGGGCGGTTATCGTGGCGCTTCGTCGCTAAGCTTATCATCACGCGGAGTGTCGCGGGGGGGAATATCTTGGCGGGCGGTAGCCGTAATCTTTGTGGAAGACGCGTTACTCGGCCTCATCTTGCCCGGTGAACCTCTGCGCCCACATCCGGCCGGTTTGGACATGGTTGTGATTTTGGACCTGTGGAGCTTCTTCCGCAGCTGTTGGGTCTGCGGCGTTACCATTGGAGACAAGGCCCTTGGTGAATGCGCCGACGCACTCCTCGTCGGTGATATCCGGGATCGTCGGGCGCACCTCGGAAAAAAGCGGATGTACTCCCGGGTGGCTCGTTGTGCCCGGGCGCAACCTCTCCAGGTCGTACTTTGTACCCGATTGTTTACATGTGGACTTGTAGGTGCTGATGAAGATATCCTTGACGTCTTGCCACGTACGTAGTCTCCCTTCCGGGAGGGCCAGGAGCCAGCGATTGGCCGCCTAGTCGAGGCTGATCGGGAAGTAGTTCGCCATAACGTCCTCCCCGCCTCCGGCCCGATCGATTCGCGATCTCGTAAATCATGACCCGGGCCTCGGGATCTTGGTCGCGGAGTACCCGAGAGGGCGTTAGTGCCTTTGAAGCCCAGAGGCCATCGAACCCGGTGGAGATCCGGGTGGTAGGGGCGGATCATAGTGATCGTGGGTTCCCCCGTTGGGTTCCCGTATAGCATGTTGTACTCTCTTCACGTCGTTGAATCTCGGCGTCTTGCGAGCTTCGCTGGCTGGTGGTGATGCGGTAGCGAGCATCTCGGGCAATCTCGATCTTTGCTACGGAGGTCGGGGGGGCGGTTTTTCGATCTGGGCGGGACGCCGGGGTGGTTGTCCACCCGCGCCACCGGCCGAGCACCGCGCACTACCCCCCCCCTTGTTGGCCCGTCTTGGCTGTGTTTCGCCCCCGCCGGTCTCTTTGCACCGAGGGTGCCACCGTCGCGTTCTTTGGGATTGGTTTGCCCCTTGGAATGGAGGGACGCCTCTTCCTCGCCTTGGGTGTTGCGACTCCTCTAGCGATGGCGCCCGACGGGATGACCCCGGCGTGAGGTGCGCACGAAACCGAGACTGGGTTGAGCCGAGAGCGTGGGTGGCGTAGATGTATCCCCGGGCGTCTTCTATTGTGGCGTTCTCCGCGGCGGAGAGAGCCGCCCGTGGCGATGTTACGTTCAGGCGTCTTGTGAACCGGGATTCCCGCCACCGCGTCGAACTAAGACCGTAGATTCGGGAGAGTCCCCGGCTAACCGGGAAGCCACGGCCGGTGACCGCCGGCCGAGCCTAGCGTGGCGTCCTGCTCCGTTTGTCGACGGCGCGCTTGATCGGCGTTGCGTCCCTCCCGCGCAGCACGGGCTCCCCCGGTTTCCCCCCTCAAGGGGCGCCGAGTCCTCGGCGATGAAGATCCCTCCGCCACGAGGTCTCCCGGGGAGCGGCACCCCGGTCGAACAGGGGGAGTCGTAGCTGATCTCCGGCTCCATCGGGTCCCGGGAGCACGGTAGTAGTGGCGTCGGGACGAAGTCGGGGAGGCGGTACGGCCATCACGGAGCTGGGTACTCTCCTCCTCCTCCTCGGCGCCCTCCAGGATTGGAGAGAGCTTAGCCATGCAGATGTGGTCGCGCGTTGTCGACGAGGCACCTTCGCGGGCGTAGGTGCGTCGATGAAGTCGTAGGGTCCAGGACGGTCCTCCGGCCGAGTCCCGAGCCTCAGCGCTTGTCCACCGGATGATGAGAAGTGGACAACCCGGCCCTCGGGAGTTGAAGTGACGACCCGGACCACGGCCGAGGGGAAGATGGCCCTCGACCGGATCTGTTTCTCCCCGAGGAGTGTCGGGCAGCCCGTGTGTCGTGGTCGATGTTGTTCCCTGTTGGCAGAGAGTGTTGACACTCAATTAATGCATGTTTTACTACCACCAAAGTGAACCACTAAATACAATATTACATGTGAAAACATAAACCAAACATTATTTATCTAACGAGTTTCACGAGTTTTGGTGTTTCAAGTTGTTTTGCAGGAATGTTGTGGAAATACAAATAAAGTATGCCAAATAAAGTGGGAAGTGCAAAGTCGAAATACGCCAAAGAGCAAAGGGAAGCAAGGAGGCCGATTGCACGCCTCATCTGGACTTTGCACCGGCGGGAAACCATCCGCCAAGGCCCACAAGCCCACCAGAGAAAGGAGAGGCAAAATGGGGCCCACATCTGCGGCGGCCGGCGCACCGCTGCGGCGGCCGGGCGCAAAAATTCGGCGCTTTTTCCCGCCCTTTCTCCGGCGGTTCGCTACGGACTTCCACGCTGCGGTTGCATGTGGTGCAAACTTTCGTTCCGCCAAATGCCCCTCGGAACAAGGATGGCCCTCCATTCTCTCCTCTCTTTTCCTATATAAAGAGACCCCTACACCATTGTACAACACACATCCTACCTTGTGAGCATCACTTCCACATTTCATATCAAGTAGTAGTGTCCCTCTAGGTGTTAATCACCTAGTTGTATTAGAGGAAAAGAGGAAGAGAGTGAAAGGGAAAGAGCGGAGGAGTAGCCGGGATTGTTGGCTTCGCCTCAACTTTGTACCTCTTCGAATCCAACTCGTCCGAGAAAGATTCGGGTTATCTTGTGCTAATTCCAATATTATTATTTCACTAAATTCAGTTCATGCTTGATTTTACTTTTTACGGATCTCCGTTCGGCCAGAAGGTTCTAGTTTTAAATGCGGAACTAGTTTCGTATCCGCTAAGCGTAGACGTGGTGTCCGGGCTAGAGTTTACCCGAGATTGCGCCCAAACCTACGGAATAGTTGTGGTAGCCCCGGGGTGATAGCTCCGATCGGGCCTTTGTAGTCCACCACGTGCGGGTTGGTGTTTTTCGTAGAGCTTTTGGCGGCTGACCCGATTACCGTTTTCCGGTCTTTTCGAGAATCGGAAAGGTTCCGGTTGCTCCGCGATAAAGTGGGGTTAAATAAGCCTGAACTTGGTATTTAATAACTTTGGGAAAACCTTAGAGAACCTCTTTCTTCCTACCAAAAACAGTCTTTGGATGACCTTGGCCTTGCTCCAGTTCACTTCTCGTTCCAGGTGGAAATTGATACCACGAATACTCCGGGTGAAAGCTACAACGGTACTTTTCCGTGCGCTTGCGGATTTATCCGTGTGCGTAAAAATTACCAACGAGGGGCGACATGGTCGAATCAACCAAAGGGGAAGACTCACTCATACCGATCTTGAGCTTGGCGAAGTCGCCCGGTAGATTGTCGACGTCGTCGGGACGAAGCGCCGCGTGTACGGCGCGAACGGATGGGTGAGCCTAATCGGGTCCGGCGGCCCGGCTCCGGTTGATGTCGGTGCCGATGCCGGCCAGCAAATGCCGGGCGCAGATTGGATCCGAATCGGCGCGAGTCGTTGGCGCCGGCGTGGCGCCGTTGTTCTAGGCGGCGTCCCGAATTAGATGTCTTCCATCGGGTCGACCGCCATGGAGTCGAGGAAGATCACCATCTTGTTAGCCATGGCGTCTTCGTGCACACCCCTACCCGCGCGCCAACCGCCGCCGGTTTACCGGCGATAGTCTAGCCGGGGTATGCCCGCTAGTAGATTGAGCGATTAGGGATGTGCTAGGCGGCTAACGAGCGTTAAGCGAAACGGCGAAGGACAAAACACACGGGTTTTACCCAGGTTCGGCCGCCTTGATGGCGTAAAACCTATGTCCTGCTTAGTTGTATTGATTGATTGAGAATCAGATGGTCCCTCAGGGGGGATCCCTGCTCACCTTATATAGTCCGGGGAGCGGGGTTACAGGTCGGATCCGGTCCGACAAGAGCTATCCTGATCGGTTACAATAGGAAAGTATATAGTGATTATGATTGAGCTATACTAGGAAACTATCTTGGCGACCAAGTTTAGGCCGTGATCTCCGATAATTGCAGTCTTCTAACGCCAAGGGCTTCAATCCGCCGTCCTAGGCCGGCCCGAGAGGCCTAACCCAAAGTGACCCGTGAGGGGATAGGGGTTCATCCCCCACGCTCCTATTCGATCATTGTGTACTTATCTTTTTATGGACATCTACTAGTAGTAATGTCAAAAGGCAAAAGGAAAACGGGAGATGCTATCATCTGCTAATCCTATTCCCAAGATTCGTAGATTAGCAATTATCATCCTATTCCCATGACTTCAGCCCACCGATTGAAGCGGGTTCCGTGCACATCTTTGCTTGCCTGCTCACTTTGCTTCCTTGTCTTTGTGGGTGCTTCCTCGGTCGAGGCGGCGGCGACACGCAAGCTGCGTTGTGTTGTGTGGTGCTTCCTCGGTCGCGAGCGACGACACGCAAGCTGCGTGCTCACCGGTCTTTGCATCGAACCGCCGAGAACGAGTTCACGCGCGCATGCGCTCGACATGTTCGATGAAATGTCCGAGTAGGGGTAAACTAACGAACCGGAGAAGAGGTGATCATACCAAAATGATCCAGCAACCAAACACGTCCAATCCTAGCCAGGGCTAACATAATACATACAAACCAAACAACGGACTCACTTCTTCCTTGGGTCGGGCCAACTCTATCCAGGCTAAGATGAGATAGACAGGTTAGACCTGGAAGGAAAACCAAACACACCCTTATGAGCGATACGATACGATACGATACGATACGATACGATACTATCCAGGCTAAGATGAGATAGACAGGTTAGACTTGGAAGGCAAACCAAACACACCCTTACGATACGATACGATACGATACGATATGGTATCTACTATTTGTCATCTTTAGAGCAACTCTAATGGTGCCTTATATAACCTTCCAATCCGCTTTGTCAAAAAAAACCCTTCCAATCCTAGTTTTTTTAGGAAAATGATGAAAAACATTGTTCCAACAGTACCTAATAATTGCTCCTATTCTTTGGCCACTTGGAAAAATCCTTCCCCTATGTGTAAATATAAGTAGGATCGACGATCGCGTATCCCACGCCAATCGGCCTTACGCGCCCGCCCGTGAACGCGAAGACTTCACCATCACGCATTGGCCGGTTGCGCGACGAGCCCACGACGCCCTGTCCAAGGATGAGAAGGTCGCCGCCATGGCCCTCGACACGTGTTGTCGCTTCGACCGTGGGGTTCCCACCCTACCCCGCGTGGACACTGGGTCGGTCATCGAACGATACGCCATACGCCTCGGGCGATGCCGACGCGGAGGCGGAGCGTGCCGAGCCATCTTCGGGCGTGCGCGCGCCGTGTCCGTATCCACCTCGTGGTGAATCGTGAGGACCAAAGCGGGGGAGGCGGTGTCGGACGCTCCATCGAAAACCGATGCAGAGTCTCCGGTTTTACCACGAAAATCTATTGTGATTATTATTGTATTTTAAGTCTCCGATCCTCTTTTGCATGTACGTACTACCAAGAAGCTGGAGCGATGAAGCCCTAACAAACAAAAACAAGTCCTAAAGCCCCTGACGCGACGACAGAGGAAGAAGTCGCCACGATCGAGGAGAGGAAGAAGTCGCCGTGGCCCGGGATCAACTACCATGACAACTAATTGTTCCGTGTGGTCCCAAATTTGGTTTTTGGAAGTCAAGTATTGGGCAATCGTTGGAGATTGATATTTTTTCCATTCCAATACCGTTTTGGGAGTTGCTAAACTCATGGATATTGGGACAAAATTGTTGGGCACCGTTAGAGATGCTCGATGGTTGGTACTCCACATGCTTGAACATTGGCCTTGTTTGGATCCATGGGTTAGAGTTAGTTTGAGCTAGTTGGAGCTCAACTAGCCCTAAAGGATCCAAACAGGAGGTGCTAATTAGAGTTAGTTCAGATTGGGTCCACTAAAAGCGTATTTTCTTTCTCCCTCCACCCACACCAAATGATTGGACAAGTACATTTAATGTCAATCTAACCCTTCCATCCAAAGACCTCTAGTGCTAGAGTTAGTTTAGGGCTAGAGCTATAGTTAGAAACTAACCCTAACTCTAACTAAGTTAGAGTACCCAAATAGGGTCATAATAATCGGTTTTGTCCCTCCCTACGGACGGATGTGAGAGGGTGAAACCGACATAGCCTCGCCAAGGCCAAGCTCATCTCCGTTTACGGGGGCTACACCACGATCGGTTGCAACTTCGCAAGGACCACCCCATGCAAGGATTAATTCCTTGAAGGGATCCATTATCCCTCGAAGGTGATGGGCTACACCCGCTAGTGGCTATTTGCCCATCTCGCACCTCTAGGGTAGTCGAAACCTACTACACATTAGCGTTGATAAACCCGAAATGACCATGGTGGCCTTTTTCTATTGTGCCAATTAGCTAGGGTCACGTCTTGGTGATTTACTCTTCCAAAAATGACTTTTACGGTTATGGAGATTTAGTGCCGACTTGCCACGCAACAACCACCGCTTAGGATATTTAATGTTGTGGAGATTTTTTTTTTTACCATTGCTAGAGATTGGTTGGTGGCTCTTAATATTGTTTAGAACCTTAGGAGCTAAATAGCGGTTTAAATACTAATCGACGATGTCGAAAAATCGATGTTGTAAGTTCCTCTGTTTTTGATTTGCATTTGTGCCTATGTTTGATCTTCCTTTTCCAAATAAAACAGAGGGTTGAACTGTGGACTACAAATGAATATAGACTCTTTACTTGTTTTGTTTACAATACGTAAGACATTGTTGCCTAACGATTAATACTTAAATTATCTAAGGCTCCGTTTGGTTCTAGATATTGGAGGCCATGGCATTCAATTAGTTTCAATACCAAATCAGCCATAGCATTGAAATGGCCACAATTCAAATTCTGTTGTTTGGATGTCCATTGTATTGTGTTTTGGAATCCTAGACAAAGAACCAATTCATTTTCTATTTGGATGTATGGAAATTGAATTGTTAAGGCCACCCACATCCCTCCCGCGCATCCTCACCAGACCACCCATCCCTTTCGGTCGCCACGCATCCTCGCCGGCCGTCCCTTCGACCGCCATGCATCTTCGGCCCCCTAGCCACGTGCCGCCCCACGCTTGTCCTCTCTGCCCCTTCTCCCGTCGCCTCGAGCTCACAAGGAGGAAGAAAGATGGGCGACAACACGGACAATGAGGAAGGAGAGGGTGGCCACACGGGTCGCAAGGGAGTGAGGAGGCAGAGCCCGCGAGGAGGAGTTGGGGGGCGCCACGAAGAGGATGAGGGCGGTGGTGGTCGAAGATGGGGCAGCCAGCGCTAGCGTCGGGGAAGGGCGGGCGGCGGGGTCCGGCTAGCGGCGAAGGGGGGCGGAGGGAAGCCGGTGGGATTTTTTTCTTCGAGGCGGACGGGGGGAGAGAATGTGACGCAATACCGAGGGCGGAGCCTCCAAATCATGGGGAGTTGCGTGCAAGTAGAGGGAATGTCGCGCGGTATTTGCTGGTGATTCCGTTTCCCAATTCCTTTGACATCAAACGGTGGCATTGGTGGCGGCAAATTCCAATTCGAATTTGCTCAATGCCAACATCCAAATGCAATGCAAGAAAATGCAATTCATTAACATTTTATTTTCTATTGTTGTGGTAGATCGTTTATGTTCGGTCATCAAAGTAGCATGCCTTTTATGCAAAACTAGTTTTTGACATTATTATCTTTCCCTATGTTTGCTCTGTTTTTTTCCGAATAAACTAGGGGGTACGACTTGGGTTGCAAATGAACGTAGACACTTGCTTTTTTAAATTCATAAATCGCCTATTTACCAAGACATTGTTGCATAATAATTAACACTTAAATTGCCTAAGAAAAATGCAATCCATTGATAGATCATTCTTATTATTTTCCTTTTTTTACTATTGTGTTGATCATTTTTGTTCAACCATTAAACTAGTCTCGCCTTTTGTACAAAACTAGATTTTTACATTATCATCTTGTCTCTATTTGATATGTTTGTTTTTGCAAATAAAAGGGGGAGGGTGGGGCTTTAGTTTGCAAATGAACATATATACTATACTTGCATATTTAGAGTGCATTTTCCTATTTGGGAAGAAATTGTTGCCTAACGATTGACTTAAATTGCTTAAAAATGCAATGCACTACAACATTATCAACAATGACATGCTCATCACCAATAGAGGCTCCAAGAATATCCTCTTTTCTTGTACTAGGTGAATACCCGCGCGTTGTTGCGGGGATTACAAATAATTTTTAAAAAATAAATTAGACTATTTTTATCTATAGTTCTATGAATGAAACTATCTTCAATTAATTTTAGTGACACATTATTGTGGACAACTAAATTCATGTTAGTAGATGAAGAGAAACTATCATAACTACATTTGCTAGTGGGCTATAATTGCAACTTCTAGTGGATTGTAGATGTAGATAGCTTGCATGTTGAGAGAAATACCTTAGTAGGGTTTATCTTTATAGGAGTAGTAGATGACATATGTCAACCTCTTCTTTTTAACACGCAGGTCACAAGCTATGTATGGAAGAAGCAAGATGCGGGCCTTGTATGCAAATGTGTGCTTTCTTATTAACTAGAAGATGTATATAGTGTCGTGCACTAGAAACTAGAAAATTGAAAATTCAAATGTATTCTTCTTAGTGCTAGGATGTTAGGCAAAAAAAAACTGTCTTATGAGAAGCTGTTATACTTTTCTTGAATACATTTGCTTTTTTTATGTGAACGTATGCATTAGGTCTGGTTTTTCTTTTTTCCCATTTACACTGTAGTGACTATTTGGGCCGCGTAAGCCAAAACCAATGGGAAAACTTATCTTGTAGGCACAACAAGCCAACTATTAGCGTTGTTGCCTAAAACAAAATATAATATGTATTTTAATAAAAACGGCATGGTCATGCGGGAGAGTCTAAATTAGAGCTAGCCTTATTTTTGCTGCTCCCAGAGTCCCATGTTCCTCTCATTCAATAAATTTCAAAAGAAATTGTTGGGAGATGCTCAGCCTCGAGCATCTCTCACAATTTGGCATTTCTCTTCCCCATCCTTAGTTTTTTTTAAAAAAATGAGAAAACTTATCTCCAACTTCCTATCTTGCTTTCCAATCTTTTGTCAATTACAAAATCCCCTCTACTTCCATGCAAATCGCAAGCAATCTTTCACCACAAGATCACGAGTTTCCCTGCGGTCTTCCCCTTCCCATGCACCGTCTTCTTTTTGTGAATGGTTCTTGCATGACTTCTTCCTTCGCATAGCCCGGGGTTGTGTCCAAGGATGATGAAAGGTGCTAAATAGCTAGAGAGGGTGAATAGCCTAATAAAATTTCTACAAAAACACTAGAACAAATTGTAAGACAATAATAAAGCGTAAAGTGTTTGCTCTAGCTCTACTTGTCGGCAAACTACCTAATAAAAATTCTAGGATTTACAATCTCTAATTCACACAATTGCTATATCACTACTTAACCAACTAGATGAGCAAACTAAATCATACTACACAATTCTAGCAAGCTACTTAAATTTTTTCTACACCCTAGGCGTAGTTACACCCATATGTATATCTCAAGATTTGTGGTATATATGACCGAACGAAGTGCATGTGGATGAAGTGTATGATCATACTAAACCATCTATGATGGTATATATGTTAAGTATGCATTCATACGTTGAGTATATGGATATACTTTTTTATATACAAATTGAGTAGTGACATTTTATGTAATATATTGAAAAATATAGGTTCCTTCTGAAATTTTTGTGTGTAATAAGATCTAAAAGTATCTTAATATGAGTATCTAAACATATTCAAACCGATAAACAAGTATGAACACATACACAATACGGTTTTTTGAAAATGGGTGTAACTACTATATATATATATATATATATATATATATATATATATATATATATATATATATATATATATATATATATATAGCAATTGTTACCACAAATCCGGTCCAACAAGATCTATCCTGCATTCATGTATATGTTCGGGAGTGGGTTACAGTCGGATCCGGTCCGACAAGATCTATCCCGACGGTTATCATTGGAAAGTATCTAGTGATTACGATAGAGCTTATACAAGGAAACTATCTTGGCGACCACGTCTAGGCCGTGATCCCCGATGATTGCGGTCTTCGACGCCAAGGGCTTCAGTCCGTCGTCCTGGGTCGGCCCGAAAGGCCTAGCCCGAAGCGGCCCGTGAGGGGATAGGGGTTTATCCCCCCAAAGCTTCCTGGAACATCGAGCATCTACGACGCTTTTTCCCGTAACTCGGGGACTCTATAAGCCAGCTTGTATTATCTTTTACTTTCTGTTGTCGCATGATTAATAAAGTTTTTTGAGTTTGTTGACATGGTTATATTTTCTTTTTCGACCGACATAACAATTTATTTCCATGCTCGACCAAACTCTAAAAGTCACCGGACCCCCTAGAGTCACCCCCGTATTTGGTCATTTCGCAGTATCGCGTGACCGGTACTGTACTCATAGATAGACACGACGGTAGCGGGTGGCTCCTTAGCGTAGGTCGAACAGCCCAATAGCTTGCCTCGAGCATCGTGTCTCCTTTGCCGCGGCTATACCGGCGTTAAGGCTAGGGACCGGCGTCTGCCATAGGTGACATCCTTTCAACTACGACTTCCATGATAACATATTATCGCCGACTATAATCGTATGCATGCTAAAACGATTATGAAATAAAAACAAAGTACTAGCTATTAATGCCACCCACATCCGAAGCGTGGCTCAAGCAAATAACACGTGTTTTTTACTGTTTTTCACCCTAAAAAGTTCCTTGCTATGGCCAAAGGAAACAAAATATTGTGCCTCGGGGCAAACCACACCCAGGACTTCACCTTCGACGACTCACGGGAGGGGTTCATCTCATCGGCAAGCTGCGTCGCCGCCTCGTCGGCCTCCCGCGCAGTTCAAGCGGCGCTCCGTTGTCCCTTGTGCGTAGCCCTAGGCGGACGCCACCAAACCCACAACGCGATAATGGGAGCGCGCCACCGCCAGAGCGTGTTGAGCAGTGTCGCGGGTCGCCTGGTGTGTGAACTCCATGAAGTTCTCCCAGGCCACCGTGCTGCGCTGCTCCACGTTTTGAGCGTCTGTTGGGGGCGCTTCCTCCGGATTGGCCCCGCTAACCGCGTAGCCATGGATGGCGTTGAGGATCGCCCGACGCCTTGCAACAAAGCCGGTCGCGACCCCTTCCGGAGGGCACGCTCGACCTCCGCTCGTATCTCACGCATCCTCGAGGCGGCTCGCCCGGTGACAAAAAATACAATAAGATAAGTTCAGACACTTCATTATTCTAACCTTTCGCCGTACTACTTGTTCATCGACCGGAGGACATACCGTCACGATCGGGTTTGGTATTCGGAGTCCTCGTGCAGCACATCAATTTGCTCATTCGCCTGCACAAGTTGCTGCTGCAGGGTCTCCATGGGCGACTCATACTCTACAAGGTATCATCGAAACAGAATGTAATTTGCATTATTGCGACTACTTTTTTGCAAGATCTCTGACCTTTATCGTTCGACCAGCGAAGAAATGACAAAGTGACCGAAACTCACGAGCACTGGTCGGGGCCGTGGCGTGCCCTCGGCTCCGTCGCGACAACTTCCGCGCGCTCTTCCTCAAGCGACTTGCGGTCGGCCCCGTACGTGCTCGCGTCCGATTAGCCCCGGCGACCGGCGGTGGCTGGGCGGCCTCGCGTTCCAACCGGGGCGCGCGACTTCAAGCGGCTTTCGGCGCTCGGTGGCGAGACGCCCTCTCTCTCCACACAAAGGCACGCCGCAGTTAGGTCTTTGCCATTGCCGACCAACAGGCGGTCCCTCTCAGCCAGACTCCGCTCGCTCTCATGCGAGGCGGTCGCTCCCCGGAGAGCTCATCCCGCGCCTGTCTGGCCTCCCGTAGGGCCTCGGCACCTCAAGTTCCTCCCGCCGCCGTCGGGTCTCCTCGGTTCGCATATGCTGCACGGAGCATGAGGTTACAACACTACGTATACCAAGGGCAGGCATGACGATGATTTGCAAAATACTTACGCGCAGGCGGCTGGCTCCCTCTTCGAGCTGGCGTGCAAGGCGAGTTGGCTCGTCCTCCTCTTCGACGTCAGGCCACTCCTCTGCTTCCTGCTGGGGTGCGTCCTCCGCCGCCTGTACCAACCCTCATCCATATCCCGGTCCTCACGCTCCACTTGGATGTAATCCAAGGGGGACTCGCCGATTGAGGGCTAGGGGGTCTTGAGGAATTGACGCCACCGTTGGAGCGTCGTCGATTGACATCCGTCGCCTAGGCACCTCCCCGGCAGCGGCGAGCTGCGACGCTGGTCATCTTCTTGGAGCATCTGTTGCCGACGGCCGCGCCGGCTTCGATCACGAGCCCCCTACATAAACGGCATCACTCAAGCACCTTCACATAGATAATGTGTGTGATTACGATCGGGCAGAAAATCTACTTACACATCGGCAGCGGGGGTCCGCGTGAATGCGGCCTCCGAGAGCTGCCACAGCCGCGGCCACCTCCGCTATGCGGCGCCGACACACACCGCCATGAGGGCGGTGGGCATGCCCGTGTTCTCTCCCCTCGTGACGCTGCATACAACACGGCGACAATCAATCTACAACACTTTACTCGGGGACTCGAGAACAATCGGAGATTACTTTACAAATCTTTGCGAATCAACGGGGCATCTTCTTCTTCGTCGGACAAAATAACGGTGCCCGGGCGAGCTTCGACAGTGACGACGGAACGGCCGTCCGCCCGTCACCTTTCTCCCGGATGACCCCGGCACGGTCGGGTTCTCGAGGGCGCTTGCCGTGGCGGCCCGGTCCTCGATTCTTTGCTTCACCCTCTTGCCTCCTCGGTCTTTGCGGGTGCGATGGCGGCCCGAGCATCCGGGCCGGGGTGCGACCCGCGCGGCGGGCGGCTTCCTCGGAAGACGTCAGATGCCGCGCGACATGCCATGAATCTACATACAGGCATAGCAATGGGTGCATTGACAATCTACAAGTCTACGCATCAATCAATCAATACAATACAAGCGATTCCTACTAACGGTGGCGGGTTCTACGTTGTGCGAGGATCTTGCGCGGATCGTGGGGCGCTCGGCTGTCGGCGGGATCTTGGACACTTTCGGTTCCGCACCTCCGCGGCAGCGACCACTCCAATCGACTCACGGGTGCCGTCGTTCATCCGTGTACTAGAACCCGGGATGATCCCTCCGCTTGAGTGGCTGTGTCCGGCGCTCCACGAAGGTGTGCACAATATCGATGCCGTCCACATGCAGATCGTCAATCATCTCCACTAGTTCCATCACCCGCTGCATATCGTTGGCGGAGCTCCTCGTTCCAGCTTGGTCGCCTCACCGCAGCACTGGGTCGGATCGGCCGGTATCGGCACCTCCGATTGCGGCCCGTAGAACCACCGCGTGAACCCGGACGCAACGTTGGATGGCAGCGGCGTGGCGGGGGCGCCCGCCTGGTTCCCGGAAGCTTCACATACACCCGCCCAGGTGATGCGCGACCCGAATCTCCCTTCAAGCCGACATAGAAGAAGTACCTCCACGGGTTGAGGTTGGGGAGGATGCCGAGGAAGCACTCACGGAGGGTGATGAAGATGGCGATGTCGAGGATGGCGTTCGGTCGGCAGGTGGCGGCCGGAGCCCGTAGTAGGCGGGGAGCTCTGGAGGAACGGGTGCACCGGCATGCGAAACCGCACCAGAGTGGCTCTCGAACACCACTACCTCATCGATCGAGGGCATGGGTACGGTTCCACCTCCGGCATCCTCCGGCCGGGCAACAACCTTTCAGAGCTCCGGCAAGACGCCGGCATCCACGAGCTCTGGGCGGTGTCGTCGGTTGGATCGCGACAGCGGTCCACTCTGGTATGTGGATGGCGGGGTCCTCCGTTACGGGGGCGCGGGTCCGCCGCTGCCCGCACCACCCGACACCACCACGGCCGGCGGCCCGGCTCCGCCGCGTCCTCGGCACCTCGCCCGCGACCCTCGGCGTCCTCCACGCGCCGCGGCGATCCATCTCGCCCGACCGGTTCTACATTTCAAGAAAATGAACGATGTCGATATAAATCGAAAAGCTTCAAATCGAGATCCAAATCGACTTCATTTAGAATCAAACGGCAAAGAAATCTCTGATCTACAAGGCACTTACCTCTAGTAGCCGCCGGCGGCGCGATCAAGACCAAAATCCGGCGGCGCGGTCACAAACCCTAGCTCCGGCTCCGCGTAGCGGCGGTGGGGAGAGAGGAAGGCTCGGGAGGATGGCTGGTTCGTCGGGGCGGATGAGACGAGGAGGCGATGGGTGCTGGTATTTATAGTCCCTACTGCGTCCCTTGGGTTCTTTGCATGGGCAACCATGCGGCGTCGTGGGCCCGCGCCTCCACGTTTCCCCGGTTGAGTGCGTGCGGCGGCAGGCGGCGTCGGTTGCCCATTATTGCGCTTTCGGGTGTATCGCGGCGTTGAGACGCCGCCACGCGCGTCCCGTCATTTCTCGCGCCGTTTGTTCCCCGCGCACGATGTCGGATATTTATTAGCCACATACGTTGCCTTTCCGATTTCTTGGGGCACGGCGGCCAAATCTTCTCGACGAAGCTTCATTCATATCCCGGGATGTTATAGATTTTTCTGTTGGACTTTTTCCTTAATTCCTGGGCCACCAAGATCCCCTGCCGTTACGAAGAGGCTTGGATCTTCTCCTCGTCGATACTGAGCATATCTTGACCCATGCACGGTGCATTGGCATCCTACGCCCGGCGAAATATCGTGCTCGGGGACTCGGTATGGGCAATGCCCCCCATGTTTGGTCAATCGCGCCGACTAGGTTTCCGATTACTCGGGGACTACCGCAAATTTTTCTAAAGACCCTAGCGATGCGTGATACTCACCTACTCCTAGGCCCGGGGACTAAGTGGGAACACTTCACCTACGGTGAATCGTGCTCATTTTGTTATCTACATTTTGAGTGTATTTTCACTCTACGTGGGCACACTTCGCCGAGAAAGAAAAAATATTTTTCATTGGAGCACCCAAAGATCCGGAGAGCGGACTCGTCAAGACTAGACCGGGTTGGAAACAATGGAAAGAAGCTACGGGGAACGCGCGGCCGGTTGAGAGCTGTCCCGGGCTAGTCGGCGCTTAACTAGTCTCCGTCGACACCGTATGAAGACTAGTCGACAACACCTCCCCCGATGGTTGAAGCGTCCAAGACTCTCTCACCCCGGCAAAGATACGGCGTGCTTTCGGGGACTAGGCGTGGGGGGGATAAACCCCTATCCCCCTCACGGGCGCTTCGGGCTGGGCCTTTCGGGCCGGCCGGGGACGACTTGAAGCCCTTGGCGTCGAAGACCGCAATCATCGGGGATCACGGCCTAGGCGGGTCGCCAAGATAGTTTCCTTGTATAAGCTCTATCGTAATCACTAGATACTTTCCAATGATAACCGATCAGGATAGATCTTGTCGGACTGGATCCGACCTGTAACCCTGCTCCCCGGACTATATAATGAGAGCTGGGATCCCCCCCGAGGGACACGATATTCTCAATCAATCAATACAATCTAAGCGGGGACGTAGGTTTTACGCCATCAAGGCGGCCAACACAGGTAAAACCCGTGTGTTTTGTCCTTCGCTCATTCTGCTTAACATCCTATTAGTCATCTAGCGCACCTCTACCGCTCAATCTACTAGCCGGGCATACCCCTGCTAGACTATCACCGATAAACCGACGACACTCGGTGAGATTTGTATATGCGACATGAATGGAATCTGGTTTGTATGCTTGCTCAGTGAGATTTTTATGCTTCACATGTTAAATTTCTTCCTATCATGGTTTGTATGCATTATGTGATAAAATAATTTTGTTTCACATGCTCGATATTTTTATGCTTCACATATTAAATTTCTTCCGACATGAAGGTCTGTATGCATGTCTCCATATGTTTTAGTTTCAACATAGTGTATGTTTTGCTATCATTAATTTTTAGTTTTGAAAAGGCATGTATGCATGTTTCTATCTTGTATGCGTAGTGAAACTGATGGATCAGAAGGTTTGTATGCATGTTTCCACACATTTTTTTAGCTCTGACATGGTGTGTTGATGTGGTTTGTATGCATGGTGAAAATTGAGAGAAAAAATATTTCTTTTTTGCAGATTAGGAAAATGGCATATACACCGCAACAGTGGCGGCGACCGACATCGGCAGTGTGGGCGTGCAGGCTATGGTGATGGCGGCGTGTGGTGTACCGGCACAACGGCGGCGCGGATGACAATGGAATCACGACGGCGGCGGCATGGGCATGTAGGGCACGATGACAACGACGTGTGGAAACAACTTGTATGCGGTGTGATGTGTTTGTATGTTCGTGTGATGTGTATGCATGGTGTGATGGATTTATATGCACAGACTGGTAGCACAAATTATTATATGCACAGACTGGTAGCACAAATTATTATATGCAATGCATCGGTAGCACAAATTATTATATGCACCTTTGACCAGTGCTATATGCATCCAATTATATGCAATGAGTCATGATTCAAAATTTAAATTTTAGAGAAGATATGTGAATGCGTGCAACCTATGTCAGCCTGTGTGTCAGCCTATGTTAGCCTGTCTCAACATATGTCAGCCTATGTGTCAGCCTATGTCACCCCCCCTTTGTGTCACCAGGTATGCGGTGGACCCGGCCATTTCCTTGGCGGCAGTTTTTATGCATCATTAAAACTGGTCTAAATTCAATCAAACCACTAGTTTGTATGCATGGTCGCAACAAAAAATGTATGTATGCAATATGTGACTTGTGTGCGAGCCGCATATGGACTTGTCACACACGGATACAAAATAGTAAAAGGTGGGCCCTTGTTACACGCCGCATATGGACATGCTACACGCCGCATACAAAGTTTTTATTGTTAGAGTACAAAGTTTTACATTTAAGAGCATAAGGTTTTTTTTCAAGGTAATTTTTTAGTTTGAAAAAAAAGATCATGCCCCTATGAGGCAATGGGGTTTGGAATTTTTGTCTTTAAATAAAAACGATTGCCCCCTATTAGGCGATGGGTTTTGGGTTATTTTTTCTTTTTGAAAAAAATATCATGCCCCTATTAGGCAATGGGTTTTGAGTTAATTTTTCTTTTGAAAAATATCATTCCCCAACTAGACAATGCATATGTGTAATCACATACAATGCATAATTACGTATGCAATGGGTTTTAGGCTTTTTTTTTTTAGATTTAAAAAGCTTGCCCCTATTAGGCAATGGTAGTTGGGTTATTTTTTTAGTTTGAAAAGATCATGCCCCTATTAGGCAATGGGGTTTGGAATTTGTGTCTTTAGATAGGCGATGAGTTTTTGGGTTATTTTTTTCTTTTTAAAAATATCATGCCCCTATTAGGCAATGGTTTTGGGTTAATGTTTCTTTTGAAAAAAATATCATACCCCCTACTAGACAATGCATATGTGTAATCGGATACGAGGGCATAATTGTATGCGATGAGTTTTAGGCTTTTTTTCTTTAGATTTAAAAAAGCTTGCCCCTATTAGGCAATGATAGTTGGGTTATTTTTTATTTTGAATAAAGATCATGCCCCCTATTAGGCAATGGGGTTTGAAATTTTTGTCTTTAGATAAAAAAAAGATTGCCCCCTATTAGGCGATGGGTTTTGGGTTACTTTTTTTTTTCTTTAAAAAAATATCATGCCCCCTATTAGGCAATGGGTTTTGGATTATTTTTTCTTTTCAAAAAAATATCATGCCCCTATTAGGCAATGGGTTTTGGGTTAATTTTTCTTTTGAAATAATATCATGCCCCCTACTAGACAATGCATATGTGTAATCAGATACAAAGGTATAATTACGTATGCAATGGGTTTTAGGCCTTTTTCTTTAGATTTAAAAGTTTGCCCCCTATTAAGCAATGTTAGTTGGGTTATTTTTTATTTTGAAAAAAGATCATGCCCCTATTAGGCAATGTGTTTTGGGTTAATTTTTCTTTTTGAAAAAATATATGCATCCAATCACTATATGCACCAAAGACGCAGTGAATATATGCATCCAATTTGCACTTATGTGGTATGATTCAAATTTTAGAGATGACGATTCATGTTGGTATGCACTCGCAAAACTTTTCATATGCATCCGGATCAGTGAATATATGCATCTCAACCACAAATTGCTATGCAATTTCGATGCCAAAACGTTTATATACATCCAAACGAGTGAATATATGCATCTCAACCACTAATTTCTATGCAATGCAAACGCCAAAACGTTTATATGCATTCCGACAAGTGAATATATGCATCCAATCATGCATAAATTTTTGAATTTCAAAATTTTTGAAAAAATATTCAAAATGGAGTTTGAATCGTGCACAAAATTGTTAGGAGTTCAATGGTGAAAACCGTTTTTGAATCCGATGCTTCGTTGAGGAGTTATCGTGAAAAAACGGAAGAAATTCAGTGGTTGCGGCGCATTTTAACTTTTGGAGGCGTTGTCGGGAACGGAGTCATGATTCAAAAATTCAAATTCTCGAGAAGACGAGATGTCTCCATGTTTATATGCATCCAGACTAGTGAATATATGCATCTCAACCACTAGTTTCTATGCAATGTCGATGCCAAAACGTCTATATGCACGAGGATGAGTGAATATATGCATCCAATCAGCACTTATGTGGCACGATTCAAATTTTGGAGATGACGAGAGCGCATATCATGTTGGTATGCACTCGCAAAAAATTTTTATATGCATCCGGATTAGTGAATATATGTATCTCAACTACAAATTTCTATGGAATGCCGATGCCAAAACGTTTATATGCATCCGGATAACTGAATATATGCATCTCAACCACTAATTTCTATGCAATGCAGACGCCAAAACGTTTATATGCATCCCGACTAGTGAATATATGCATCCAATCATGCAAAAAAAAATTGAATTTCAAAATTTTTGAAAAAATATTCAAAATGGAGCTTGAATCGTGCACAAAAATGTCAGGAGTTTAATGGTGAAAACCGTTTTTGAATCCGATGCTTCGTTGAGGAATTATCGTGAAAAAATGGAAGAAATTCGAGTGGATGCGGCGCATGTCGGCATGTGTCGGGGTATGTCAGCCTGTGTCGGTCTGTGTCAGGTGGAATAGTCAGCTCGCGGGGAGGTTTGTATGCGTCGGCAGAACTGGTTCAAATTCACTCAAACAACTGCTTCGTATGCATCGTCGCAACAAAAAGTTCGTATGCATTTCCGACCTAGATTATATGCATCCAGTCTGCTTGGGCTGAGTGGTTGGGCTGGGTGGGCTGGTTGGGACCGTGTGAACCACCCACGTGCGCGCGCCTCCCAGCCTGATGCGGGCCGGACCAGGAAGCTGGCTGCAGGCTTCCAATACCTATTGGAAGCTTTAGAGGCTCCCAATAGTATCTCACACACACACACACACACACATATATATATATATATATATATGTTATATGGAGCCTTGGGCTTCCTATAGTTATTGGAAGCCCTAGCCAAATTGGTGTCTTTTGGTGCCACCAAACCAGGTCGCAACCAGCCCACCAACCGGCCTAAAAAGGCCCAAATCGACCAGCACTATATATTGGTGCCCAAACCCTAATCCCCAAAGAACCCAATCGCTCATTCTCAAAAAACAAAAAAAAACCCAATCAACCCAATCGCTCCCCACCCCACGGCCGGCCGGCAGGCAGCCGCTACCAACCAGACCTGGCGCCGACGGTCGCCACCCGGCTCCACCCCGACCCCAGCACCGACCATGGCGCCCTTCCCGGCCGCGGCCCTCCCTTCCGGCAGACGGCGGCGAGGATCCGCCTCTCCCCGAGCTCCCGCCTTCACACGCTCCCTGTGGGGTCCTGGGCGCGCGGGCCGGGCGCAGCTTCCCGGGTCCCATCTGTGGTGGCGTGGCTATCCCCATGGCTGGGCAATGGATTCGCGGCGGCGCCGTACATCGATCCTCGGCGGTTGTCCTCATGGCGGCGTTGGCGAGATGGTATTTGGTGGCGGGCCGGTGGCGGGATCCGGCGTCCACTGGCCGTACATCGATCGGTGGTCGGATCCGGCGTTGCTCGATCGATTCGTGCGGAGGCGACGCGCTTGTTACGAGAAGTACGTGTATGTTCCGTGTGTCTTACGCTGTAAATCCCAAATTCAAATCAATTTCCCTTCCTTTTATTAATCAAATCAATGCGTGTGTGTATATATATATATACCACCTTAGCTAACTGCTAGCGCGTGCATATGTTATAATGAGGGATTTGAGGCCCGGCATGTGCTAGTATGTTAGCCCCTTGTTTCCCTCTCCTTTCACTAATCCTCTTGTTGTGATCGATTTATTAATTCCAATTTAATATCCTTGCGAGATTTCATATTCGGAGAGGAGGCTCTTGATTCCATTGATCTTGTTGCTATCGCACTACTACTTAACTTTCGGATCATATTATCTTGAGTTGTTCTCTTCTTGGGTGGCATTTTTTTTTCTCTACACATGTTGTCGACAGTAACCGTGTGAATTTTAAAAAAAATAGAGTGGTTCAAATTATTTCCGGCTTTTCCGACTTATGGTTCCCTATGCACTTTGTTTATTAGGTTTTGAGAGCATGGTGAAACCGTGATGCATAAAAATCTTTAAATGTTTATCCATATTCGCTTTCTACTCAACATTAGTTTATCCATATTCCGTTTTCTAATCAACATTTCTTTTTATGCTTCGATTTGGGGTTAGAGGCACTTGAAGATTGAAACCTTAATATTTATGCATCAAATTATTTACTGACTCATCGGTTCCCTATGCCCCGTCTATTAGGATTAGAGAGCATGGTGAAACCGTGATGCATAAAAAATGTTGATTCATATTATCTATGGAATTTTGATTTAAATCTTTTATGCTTCTCTCTCTCATATGATGTGCAATGAAATTGCTGCTCTAAAATTGTCTATTAGCGGTCCTTCTCGTCCGGCAAAGACGGCGCGCTTCGGTCGGTGGCGTGGCCCTCCCCGTCCGTGGCACGGCGCGGGCCCCCCCTGGTCGATGGCGGCTGGGATCCGCCCTTTTCCGAGCATCGGCAGCTATTTATTTCGTCCATCCCGGCGCCCTTGCAAATAGGTGTGTATGCATGTCAAAACTGTTACTCGGTATGCATTCTACAATAAATTTGTATGCACTGCCTGAAATATATGCTTATATGTGATATGCACAATGCTCTTTTAATTAGTTTTTTATGCCGGTAAAAATAGAGTTCTATGCACCTACAATGGACAATTCATTATTTTTATGCCGGTAAAATAGAGTTCTATGCACCCACTACGGACGATTTATTGTTTAGATAGTTCGATGCGGCTCCCTGTTGATAATAAGCATGTTTTATATGCACACCGCAACTTGCACAACACTTATTGTTGAGATCAATTCATGGCCATCGGTAGGAAAGTTGATTAATCAACATAAAATTGTCTCAATCTTGAATTTTTGTGAGCTCCATTAGTCCGGTTTGCTTATATTTATTAATATGCATAAAAAATTGTGTGCTCTTTTTTTTGGTTTGTATGCAGGCATGATGAAATGTCTATGCATCTTGATAGCTTCTTTGTTTGACACCTACACCTTACACCTTAAGATGCATTAATTTTACACCTTAATATGCATTACTTTTTTGGGCTTGTATGCACCTACACCTTAATTTTTATGCTTCATGGACTATGGATCATAATGTTTGACACATCCTTTGTTTTTTTCTGATTCATTGCATATAGTGCGGGCGTGAAGGGGAGACGACGACGAAGCATGATGTTGGTTGTGGCATCCTGGTCCAGCAGGCGCATCGACCACCGACCACGACCGGCGGCGGCGGCGTGCGAGGACAAAGCGGCGATGTCGCGCGCGGATGTGCGGGGAATGGTGGCGGTGGCGGCATGCGGCGTGTAGGGCACGATGACAACAACGCGTGGTGGACCATCCGGCTGTGACCATGACGGCCATCCCTCGGCGACACCGACTACTATTGCTGAAGCTCACCTCAGGGATGCTTCATGGACTTCGCGTGTAGGGCCGCGATGACAACGATCGTGATGGACCGGCTCACTAATTTCTATGCAACGTCGATGCTAAAACTTTTATATGTTTTATATGCACCCGGTTGAGTCGATATATGCATCCAATCATCCCTTATGTGGCATGATTTAAATTTCAAATTTCAAATTTTAGAGAAGACGAGAGCACCTATCATGTTACTATGCAATAGCACACAAGTTTCTATGCACAGACTGGCAGCATAGTCTTATATGCATCTTTGACCTGTGCTATGTGCATTCAATTGTGCAATAATGAGTTATGATTCAAAATTCAAATTCTGGAGAAAATGAAATGTCTCCATGTTTTATATGCACCTGGACGAGTGAATATATGCATCTCGATCACTAATTTCTATGCAACATTGACGCTAAAACTTATATATGCATCTGGATGAGTGAATATATGCATCCAACCACCCCTTATGTGACATGATTCAAATTTTAGAGAAGACGAGAGCACCTATCGTGTTACTATGCACCCGCACACAAGTCTGTATGCGCAGACTGGCAGCATAGTCTTATATGCGTCTTTGATTTGTGCTATGTGCATTCAATTGTGCAATAATGAGTTATGATTCAAAATTCAAATTCTGGAGAAGATGAAATGTCTCCATGTTATATATGCACCCGGACGAGTGAATATATGCATCTCGATCACGAATTTCTAGGCAACATTGACGCTAAAACTTATACATACATCTGAATGAGTGAATATATGCATCCAACCACCACTTATGTGGCATGATTCAAATTTTAGAGAAGACGAGCGCACCTATCGTGTTACTATGCACCCGCACACAAGTTTGTATGCGCAGACTGGTAGCATAAACACTTTGTCCTCATACAAAAAATTTTAAATTTCAAAATTTTTGAAAAAAATATTCAAAGTGGAGCTTGAATCGTGCACAAAATTGTCAGGAGTTCAATGGTGAAAACCGTTTTTGAATCGGATGCTTCGTTGAGGAATTATTGTGAAAAAAAACGGAAGAAATTCGAGTGGATGCGTGAATGTCAGCATGTGTCAGCCTATGTCGGCTTCACGTCAGCCTATGTCTGGTGGAACATTCAGCTCGCGGGGAGGTTTTTATGCGTCGCAGAACTAGTTTTGATTATCTCGGCCATTGGTTTTTATGCATTGTCGCAACAAAAAATGTTTGTATGCATTCTGACCTGAGATTTGAAATTTGAAAAAAATGGTCCCCCATCTGCGCGTGTCAGCACGTGCGTTGTGGTTGGCTGGCTGGTTGGGCTGAGTGGGTGGGTGACTAGTTGGCTGGGGCTTCCAATAACTATTAGAAGCCCTAGGCTTCCAATAATGACTGCCCTATATATATATATATATATATATATATATATATATATATATATATATATATATATATATATATATATAGGTGCTATCCTACACCTAGGTGTAGTATAGCTTATACTACACCATGACACAATCCAACGAGGCCCAGAATCCGGCCGACCCAACCAAACAACCAGTTTGCGCGCCGCGACCCAACCCAGCAGCCATCCCCGCATTCCATCCCGCGACGGCCCCCGCATCGCTTTCCATCCGGTTCATCTTCGATTTGGGAAGGGCGACCCGGCGGGCGTCCGCGGCTTCGAGGCGGCGGGCACGGAGGCGGGCCACACCGGCAATGGAGCTGTAGGGGCGACGCGAGAGAGGTCGTTGCGGCGCCCACCCCCGAAGATAGCATCGGTGGCGCTTCCCCTTCCTACGTGAGCACGGCGGCATCTCCACCTTCTGGCGGAGAGCGGCGGCCACCACTTCCACCTCCACTTTCGCAAATCTCCATCCCCATCGTGACCGATGAGCCACCCATGGCCGCACGGCACGCCCCGCGGAGGCGGACAGGGATCCTCAAGCGAAGCGGACGGAAGCGCCTAAGTCGGAGATTCGGAGATTGGGGATCTAGAACACCGCACGACCCCCTTCGGCAAACGCGGCACCTCCACCATCCTAGCGGAGGCGGCGGCCACCCGCCGACCTCCACAAGCAAATCTCGTCCCCGTCATGACCGATAGAGGCAAGCGGCCCGGCGCCAACCGACTCACGGGCACTGCAAGACGATGGCCCCTAGCCCCATGTGGCTTTCCCATCCCAATCTAGTGGCGGATGGAGGTGCAAGCGATGGCGTGGCTTGCCACGCACTCCGCGGCCTCACCTTCCATGACAGCTCGTTCCCCGGTGGCGTCGGTCCCATCCTTCTCCGTCCCGGGGCGAGCGGTGACAACGGCGTCCACTCGTTCCCCGCCGGTGGGCCGGTCCATCGGGCGGCGCCCCTTCCCGGCTTCGCTTCGTATTGAATGAATGATTCTTGAACAGCGATGAATGCTTCGAATATTGACGAATTGATTCTTGAATGTTGGTGCATCCCTTCTCCATCCCGAGTCCCTTCGGCTTCGCTTGGCGAGGCCCTTGGCTAGCTCGGCATCTCACGGCGGTGAATCTTGAATGCACGAACATGGTCTTTCCGCGAATCGCGATGATGCTTAATGATGCATCGATTATTATATTATGTGTCGGCCCTTCTCGTTTTTGGATGACTAAGGATGTACATGATGCTCAACTAGAATACAAATTAGGATCTTGAATTTTTATCAAGAAAACTGGGTGAGCATGTAAAAGATAACGATGCAAGTTATAGGACTTGATGTACCAAGATCTTGAGAAAATATTCCGAGACACTAACAAAATAATTAAAGGTAGTAGCAATTATTTATGGGCAATACCAAGCTACTAAAAAAATACAAAAAAATACCGACAGTTAATTAAAGATATTTAAATATAACTGAGGTAAATATACAAACAATTACTTGAAGATACTTAAATATACGAGGTCGCAACCCTGCGTGCCCCTTTCGTCGCATGCCTCCCTTCGACCCGGCGGCACCCACGTCCTTCTTTCTCTCACTCGTCGGCGCTCCCTCTCCACGCTCCCTCCATGCACCATGCCGATGGTGACCACGGTAGCCACCATGGCGGACAATGGCCACACACCAATGGTTCTTTGCCCTATCCGCGTGAAAGGCTACCCCCATACTAATGACACCACACCACGAGACTCCATACTAAACAATACTAACAAACTTTGGAACATACCTTTAAGTGTTTTTCTAGTATTCCTCGGTATTTTTCGTTAGTAGTTGCTAATACCTTTTAAGAGTTGTTTGTATCTTCTAGTATTTCTCAGTATCTTCTAGTATTTTTTTGTCGTAGTTGCTAGTACATTTTAAGAGTTGTTAGTATCTTCATGTTTTTCTCGGTAGCTTCTAGTATTCCTCAGTATTTTTCATCAGTAGTTGCTAGTACCTTTTAATAGTTGTCGATATCTTCATGTTTTTCTTCAAGTATCTTCTAGTATTCACGAGTACTTTAAAATCAACAGATTGCTACTACCATTTAAGAGTTGTTAGTATCTTTTGGTATTCCTTAGTATTTTTCTTCAAAAAGTTTCTAGTACCATTTAAGAGTTGTTAGTATCTTCATGTTTTTTTTTTGAATATCTTCTAGTATTCCTCGATTTTTTTCATCGGTAGTTTCTAGTACCTTATAAGAGTTGCCCGTATCTTCATGTTTTTTTTCTTAGTATCTTCTAGCATTTCTCGGTATCTTCTAGGATTCCTCGGTATTTTCTAACAGTAGTTGCTAGTACCTTTTAGGAGTTGTTAGTATCTTTATGTTTTTCTCGGTACCTTCTAGTATTCCTTAGTATTTTTTCATCGGTAGATGCTAGTACATTTTTAAGAGTTTTCGGTATCTTTATGTTTCTTCCGAGTATCTTCTAGTATTCCTCGGTATTTTTCATCAATATTTTAAAAGCATGCCCCCCGGGCAACTCTTGATGAAAGCATGCCCCCCCCAAGATTTTTGAGAGACACTTTTAATGACATTTGCCGAGTTTAGGGCTCATGGCGTTTGTCGAGTGTAGGGTTCAGGGCGTTTGCTGAGTTTAGGGTTCATGGCGATTGCCAAGTTTAGTGTTCATGGTGGTTGCCGAGTTTAGGGTTCATGGAGTTTGCCCAGTTTAGGCTTTGTTGATTTTTCGGTAGTTATCGTGTCGTTAAGTTTAGGGGTTTTTGGGGTGTGGTCTTTTCAAAAGCATGCCCCCTCCTAGGCAAGGTTTTCGAGACACTTTTAATGACATTTACAAAGTTTAGGGATCATGGCGTTTGTCGAGTTTAGGGTTCGGGGCGTTTGCTGAGTTAGGGTTCATAATATTTGTCGAGTTTAAGGTTGATGGAGGTTGTTGAGTTTAGTGTTCATGGTGGTTGCCGAGTTTAGGGTTCATGGCGTTTGCCGAGTTTAGGGTTTGTTGATTTTGGTAGTTATCGGTAATTGTTAAGTTTAGGGTTTTGGGGGCGTCTTTTCAAAAGCATGCCCCCACCGGTGCAAGTGAGTTTAGGGTCCATATTTTTTTTGCCGAGTTTAGGGTTCATCGTGGTTCTTAGAGTGTAGGGTTCATGGCGATTCTTAGAGATTAGGGTTCATGGCGGTTGCCAAGTTTAGGGTGCATTGTGTTTTTCTTGAGTTTAGGGTTCATGTCGTTTGTTGAGTTTAGGGTCCATATTTTTTTTTGCCGAGTTTAGGGTTCATCGTGGTTGCCGAGTTTAGGGTTCATGGCGGTTCTTGAGTTTAGGGTTCATGGCGGTTCTTGAGTTTAGGGTTAAATTGCGGTTGTCGAGTTTAGGCTTCATTGCGTTTGATGAGTTTAGGGTCCATATTTTTTCGAGTTTAGGGTTCATCGTGGTTGCCGAGTTTAGGGTTTATGGTGGTTCTTTGAGTTTAGGGTTCATTGTGTTTGCCGAGTTTTTAGGATTTGTTGATTTTCGGTATTTGTCGATAATTGTTAAGTTTAGGGTTTTGGGGGCGAGTGTCTTTTTAAAAGCATGCCCCCTCCCGTGCAAGTGAGTTTGGGGTCCATATTTTTTTTTGAGAGTTTAGGGTTCGCCGTGGTTCTTAGAGTTTAGGGTTCATGGCGGTTCTTTGAGTTTAGGGTTCATAGCGGTTCTTGCCGAGTTTAGGGTTCATTGCGGTTTAGGGGTTCATTGCGTTTATTGAGTTTAGGGTCCAAATTTTTTCCCGAGTTTAGGGTTCATCGTGGTTGCCGAGTTTAGGTTTCATGGCGATTGTCGAGTTTAGGGTTAGTGGCGGTTGCTTAGAGTTTAGGATTTGTTGATTTTTAGTATTTGTTAGTAATTGTTAAGTTTATGGTTTTGGGGGCGAGTTTCATTTCAAAATCATGCCCCCCTCCTAGGAAAGGTTTTTGACGAGTTTAGGGTTCATCATGGTTGCTTAGAGTTTAGGGTGCATTGTTTTTGCTTTCGGTTTAGGGTCCATTTTTTTTGTCGAGTTTAGTGTTCATCATGGTTTGCCAAGTTTAGGGTTCATGGCGGTTGCCGAGTTTAGGTTGCATTGCTTTTGCTAAGTTTAGGGTCCATTTTTTTGACGAGTTTAGGGTTAAATCGTGCTTGCCGGTTTAGGGTGCATTGTTTTTCTTTGAGTTTAGGGTCAACATTTTTTTGACGAGTTTAGGGTTCATCGTGGTTGCCGAGTTTAGGGTTCATGGCGGTTCTTGAGTTTAGGGTGCATTGCTTTTCTTTGAGTTTAGGGTTCATGGCGTTTCTTTGAGTTTAGGGTCCATAATTTTTGCCGAGTTTAGGGTTCATCGTGGTTCTTGGAGTTTTAGGGTCCATTTTTTTTTTGATGAGTTTAGGGTTCATCGTGGTTGCCTAGTTTAGGGTGCTTTTTTTTTGCGAGTTTAGGGTTTATCGTGGTTCTCGAGTTTAGGGTCCATTTTTTTTGACGAGTTTGGGGTCTATTTTTTTGACTAGTTTAGGGTTCATCGTGGTTCTTGAGTTTAGGGTGCATTGTTTTTCTTTGAGTTTAGGGTTAAATGGTGTTTCTTTGAGTTTAGGGTCCACATTTTTTGACGAGTTTAGGGTTCATCGTGGTTGCCGAGTTTAGGGTTCATGGCGGTTCTTTGAGTTTAGGGTGCATAATTTTTGCGAGTTTAGGGTTCATCGTGGTTGCCGAGTTTAGGGTTCATCATGGTAAGGACAAAAAAAAAAAAAATTATATAGGCTTTTCCATCGCGTTATCTTGATCTGTTTGAGAAAACAAAATCGGTAATTACATCGATAGTTCATGTAGTTCCGCGATAATGCCATCGGTATTACCTGATGGCTTCGGTATATTCAGGTCGGTATTAGAGATGTACCCATAAAAGATAACCGTTGGCTCCTTGTCATTCATGCGGCTTTTCGGTTATCGAAAGATCCATTCAAAGGTATCGAACGAGCGCTCGTCCTTACCAAAGCTTGAGCAAAAATTATATTTTGCATCACGGTTGTTGAATCCAAGAAACATAGCCAAGGGCATCTTTGTATTGATTTGTTCTATACGTCATATCGAGCGTGGACGACGTCACCATAGTCTATTGTTTAGAAGAAAATAAAGTTAGTCCAATTCTTTTAAATCTACTATACCAACTTGATGAAACACGTAAAGATACTAATGTTAATGAATGATGCTCCTAAGATCCAATTAATACTGGCTGTACAAAGATGAGGAGTATCAACGATCTTGGCCGAATCGTGACGAAATTAGAAAGTCTGGTAGCGACTTGACAATAGCGGTTTTGTAATCTTTGGCGTGCCAAGTTGTTTTAATCTTTTGTCTCTCGGACCGCAGTAGAAGCGTTCAACTTCCTTTGGCCGGCCGGCCGCCGC
This sequence comes from Hyparrhenia diplandra, assembly GCA_015847255.1. Classification (NCBI taxonomy): domain Eukaryota; kingdom Viridiplantae; phylum Streptophyta; class Magnoliopsida; order Poales; family Poaceae; genus Hyparrhenia; species Hyparrhenia diplandra. The sequence goes on along the minus strand of JADLZK010004009.1, from coordinate 23,389 downwards.
GAGTCCCCATAAAATAAGTGCACTTTTTGACCAAGACCTTTTCTACGGGCCTTTGTTCACAAAAAAGTTTCACCGCGTTGCGGCGAAGGCTCTTTAGAGGCGCTTGACCATATGCACACCCTCGCATGTGAATCCTTTTGCGTATCCTACACACCTCGGCGAAGATGTAGGGGCACCGTGTCGCCCTTTAGTAGGTGTGCGAGGCCGCACTATGGTTTCAAGTTTCAAATTGACATTACTCCCTCCAGTCTCACAAATAATTGCACAAGTACGTTACTACTATTGTTTTTTTTTTGATAACAACTACTCCCTCCGTCCCATTGAGTTTGTCACCACGGATTCCGTGCCATCATTTTCATTCGTCTTTTCAATTTTTTTTACACAAATATAATTTATTTTTATGACTTATTTTATCAATAAAGAATCAAAGATAGATAAAGAGAACCAAAATATTAAAGATAACCATACACTAACCGGCCGCGATGCTAAGATTATTAAAGATTACATATGACCTCTAAATAAGATAGATAAAGAGAACCAAAATATCACCAACGGCACCAAGCATCAAAACGAGAGCTGCGAAGAAGAGCATCATCTTCGGCATCGTCACCATCATCCTTATCCACCGCGCCGTCACCATCATCCTTATAAGGACCCCAAGGAATTCCTACAATTGAAGTATAAAATACTATTCAATCATCGTATATACAAGGTTAATGACACCAGGTAGAAAACTATCTTTGTTCTTGACACCGACGGATCATATCTTTGAGACCCCATGCCCCCGAAGACACGGTAAAAATGACGAGCTTGCTTCCTTCTCCTTCAGCCTCGCTTCGCGTGACCTTCTGGGCGCCGGCCATGGCCACGGATTTCGGATGAGCATCGTGCCGGTGACAACGGCGCCAAGGGGCCCAACGCTTTGTCCAGTATCTCCTTCGTCGCCTCCACTCCCACCGGCCGGCTTCTTCTCCTTCCTCGCCTTATTTGCCGCTGCCGCTTCTTCTCGCCCTCACCGTCGCTAGGGTTTCCTTCTCGCTAGTGTCCCTCCACAATGGGTTTGGGTCCCTGTTCTGTGGCGTCGTCATCTTCAACGGTGGCGGGGGGTGGGGGAGAGGGCGAGGAGTGGCGGCGGCGGTGCGCGTTGTGGGGAAAGCGAGGAGTGGAAAGCCAGAGTGGAGGGAAAGGAGTGGGAGTGACAGCGCTAGGCATGCTGACAGGGGTTAGACACAAAAGAAACTTTTAATTATTTCAATTTTTTGCCGTCGCCCGCAACCTCACCAGTTAACCGCACTGGCAACCTGTAACCGTTCCTGGAAGAAAATTTTAACCGGTAAAAACGCTGCAGCGCTGTACTGTATGATGCCAGATCAGCCGGTATGTTGGCCTCTCACCGCAATTTCCAGAGGTAGCGCGCGCACGGGAAAGAACAGACCGGGTCCCACCGCTACGCGTGCGTGATAAGAGGTGGTGGGTCCTACTAGTTGAATAACTAAAAAAAATGCTACTCCCTCCGTCACAATATAAATCAACTTCTAAAGTTGTCTTAAGTCAAACTTTTTAAGTTTGGCCAGGCTTTATAAGAAATAATAGTAACATCCGTGAAACCAAATAAACATATTATGAAAATATATTTTTATTACGTATCTAGTGATATTAATTTGATGTAATAAATATTAGTGTTATTTTCTATAAAGTTGGTCAAACTTTTAAAAAGTTGACTTAGGAAAACTCTAGATGTTGATTTATTTTTGAGACGGAGGAGGGAGTAGTATAACTCATAAATGCAAAAAAGAAAAACTAAATTAAATTTCGATTAGTACACCATTGAATTCGTTTCAAATTCTCCGGAACACGATGCCACATGGATATATTTAGACAAAATTATAAGTGGGTCCCACAAATGGTTGTTGGTGTCGAGTACTGTAGAGATACATAATGATGATGTGAGTGCGGGAGGAAGTGGTATAGAGATGAGAATCTTGATGACTACTGTAGGAGTGATAGAGGAAGCATTTAAAGGATGAAGAGTGCGAATTAAGCCCACCGACGCCGCCTCGCCACCGTGGTTCTCGTCGGCGTTCCACCATTGCGACCGAGTTCGTCGTCGTAGTCGGTGCTCGGCCTACTAGACATGCTCTTTAGGTCGCCCTAAAGAACCTAGCGTCGTTGTGGCCATCGAGGCCGGCGGTGGCGACATTGCCGAAGCGCACCTCCGCCGTGCGCCATGGTCGCCGCCGGCCGAACATCTCAACGCTAACCCTCGGCGATCTCTCACCTAAATTTCTAGCACAAATTTATAATAATTATATTACTGATTCAACACGGGGAAATAAACACGGGTTGCAAATTAAAAGCACAACCAATGTTTACACAACCATGGTATATGTCAACGAAAACCAAAGTATAGGGACATCTTGCACATCTGCGGAAGGCGAAGAGGCGCTACGTCGGCCTCGTGTCGTCTGAGGTAGATAACCGAGAGATCTCGATACACGGACACTACACTGGCGAAGAAGCGGATCGTCGCATGAAACAAGGTTGGCTTGTGGATGTCCCCAAGTCCCGATAGCATATGTCCTGCGGATGACGGACAAAACAGGCTTTGGGAAGCTAACGGAAAGGCACGAGCGGATGGCCTCCTCCTATGTCGGTGGCTGCGGAACTTGCGGCCGCGCGACGAAGCACCATGTATGAAGGAGTGTACTCCTTGCGGCGGCCCGGAGGATCTCTGCTCAAGAAGGTCCTCGGCGGTACAGCGGGAAGAAGCGATGAAAGGCGACGGAAAGGCATGGCCGGACGGCCTCCTCGGTGTCGGTGGAAGCGCGAGAACTTGCGGCGGAATCGCGGCGAAGCACCATATGCGATGGAGTGGACTCCTTGATGCAAGCGGCTGGAGGATCTCTGCTTTCGAGAAGGTCCTCCGGCGGTACGCAACGAGGAAGCACGTCGTCCACGGCATCTGCCGCCATCGGCGTCGGCGTGTTCTTGCGGCTGTTGCCCTTCTTCTTTGACAACGGCGCCGGCCCTCGCTCTGCCGCTCTTGCCCTCTTGAGTAGCCGGCCTCTTGCCCTTCTTCTTTAACAACGAGCCCGGCCCTCGCTCACAACAACGGGGGAAGGCGAGAAGCGGATTTGAAAGTTTACGAGATAGCGAGCGGTTTGAAAGTTTCTAAGACACGGAAGCATTCAAGTTCCTCCCGGCCGGACGGCAATAGCGATGGTTTTCTATTCTTTTTATTACTAGTGGATGTGGATTCCCAGCGCGTTGCCGCGGTATGATATCCTAATTCTATGACCCTCCTATTATTTTTCTTTCTTTTTTTCTCTTTTTTTTTTTGTTTCTTTTTTCTCTATACCAACGGGTCCCACTTATAATTTTATCAAAATACGAGTATATCCATGTGAAATCTTGTTTTAAAGGATTTATTAAAATAAATTTAATGGTGCAATCAAAATTTGATTCATTTTTTAGGTTCAAGAGTTATAACCCTTTTTATGCCCATAGACATGTGGGACATGTTGATGACATGGCACAAGGAAGGGTTGGGCTGGTGAGGTGGCATGCTAGTGGGGTGATAGTGGGATGGTGAGGTGGCATGCTTGCATGTCGAGAGAATTAGCTAGCGGGGTTGCAAACATACTATAGTTTTTATTATAGATTAGGTGTGGTAGTGGGTGACACCGTGACGGGAGGGAGCGGGGAAGTGATGGCTCAATACAAGTTATGCGTGACACGAAAAATCAGCATCCATGTCTTGAGCACATACTATCTGCACCATCCATTTTGCATTGAGATGTGCGCACCACACCAGCGGCGAGAGAATCTTTGGCACCACGGTGAAAAAAAAGTGAACACGGGATGGGAGCGATTATGTAACATGAATCTCATCAAACATGCATCTTGTATGATCGATCTCATCAAATTAATAAGCCTTGTTCGATCGAGATCATCAACAGTCCTATACATAAAAAAAAAAAAATCCTAAATACATCAAGCATATAATCGTGCATATGATCCATCAAATACCGCACTTTACTAACGGCGAATAAACTCTCGGGCTGCTTTGGGATCCTACACTCCTCATTTGCGGGTAACATGTGCGGCGGGGGATCCCGTCAATCACGAAAGTTTTACCGCATCATCTTTCCCTCTGGCGATGCGAGTCATGGCGAGGCTCGGTGGGGCGGCATCATGGTATTGTGGATACCACACACCAACGCTGCAAAGCGGTCCCATACATGTCGGCGAATTTCAACGGAATGGAAATGCTAGAAGGTCGCGTCGTCGGCCGTCTTCGGGTCCTCGCCTTCGATCTCCCCGCATCAACCGCCCGGGCATAGTCGCTTGGTGGCGGCGCCGTGTTAGCCACAGAGAGCATAAGAGCAAGGACATACTTGGCGGCTTCATGCTCTAACGGCGGCGTGGTGCGGCATCCCAAGAGGCGGACGCGCGGTGTCATGGCCTCGATGAAGCGTCAAACAAGCGTCTACGAAGCACGCCTCGGGTTCGGCGGCGGCGAGCACTGGTGATAATATTCTCGCCCGGTACTCGCGCCCGATGTAACCTGCGGTCTGACACGGTCGATGGGAAGCTCCGTCCCACCGGGGGTCGCCCGCCTGCCCGCTTTCATCTGCGAGCAATTGGCCCGCAGTTGGTGAGGTCCAACATGGGATCTCTTGCGAGACCTTGGCGACTTCGAATCGCGATCTCTGCAAAAGCGTGTCATGCGGAAGGTTTTCCATGGCCTTGAGGCGGCGGGGCTTTTTGGTGGAAGCTCTAAAAGCGCTCTACTAGCCAAGTTTTGTGCGGTGAAGAGTGGTGGCCGCCACCGTGGCGAAGAGGCGGCGGTGGCGCTCGGTTGTGTTGGTGATGAGCACCAATAATGTGGGTGTCCGGCCAGCGGGTGCGGGGCGTGGGATTTTATGCGGCCCGATCGGTGCGATCCTGCGGAGGTGTCGGCGGCGGACATGACACGCGGAACGAGTCCAAGGAAATGGGCGACGCCTTTTTTTCGATCAAAAAAATCATTAGATGCTCGAAAAATTTTGTTTTGAGTTATATTTTTGAAATTCAAATTTCAAATGTTGTCGATGAAACTAAAATAGATGTAACAAAACAATCTCTTGATAGAGAACGATTTTTAAAAATATTAGAAAGAAAAACCATCACATTTGGAGTTACCATGAGGAAGAAAGACTAGTCACAAGTTTTGACCACAAATTAAAAAGAAAAATTAGGGTTCTTGAGCCACGAAGGTCTCACATGGTGGCACACCGGCGTGCGTCTTGTGGATGTCACCGGATATCGCGGTCTCTAGCGACGGAAGGACTAGCACGGTGATCCCCGAGAACCTATTGTTCCTATCTATGCTATCGGTTTATGCTCTGCGGCGCTGATCCCGGACGAGTGCAACACGAGGGAAGAACTTACTACACTCGGCGTGGATCCTGGGTCCTCGCTGCGAGAAAATGCACCACGACCCCCCCGGTTTACGTGGTTTCGGAAGATAGCGGCCGCACCATCACGGCTCTGCAGCGATGCGTCTGGGCGAGGCACTGTTGGGCCCGAGGAGGAAGATCTTTGCCTGCGTGCATAGTGCGTGCGCATCGGAGTGGTTGGCCACACCGCCTTTACTGTTTGCGGGCTCTATACGGCCGCGCTCTTCTAGGGTGCAGCCATCGTCGTCGCCGCCGTGTCGCGCTCCGGCTCTGCAGCACCGCCGGGCATGGTCGTCATCGGCGGCGTTCGCTGTAGGCGAGGAAGGGCGTGCACATACCGGCGAGTGCATGCCCCTTGAGTTGGCGGCTTGTTCCAAAAAGTCGATCGGCGGCCAGACGGTGCCATGGCCTTCCAGGAACTGCGTCAAACATGCACGCTCATGCGAGCCTCGGGGTTACCGGCCAAAGGCGAGCTTGGCAATGAGACTCGCGCAATACTGCGCGAGTAGTACTCAACCCCCGCCCCTCCTTTGGATCCTCTGCGGCCATGGCGGCGGGAGGCATCGGCCCTCAAGCAACTCCGTGGAAGGTTCTCCATGACTCGAGATGCAAAGGCGAGCTTGGTGAACATACTCGCCCAGGTGAGTAGTAGCCCTGCGGTACAGCACCGGTCCATTGGGATGCTCCGTCCCACTGTCGGGTCGCCGCACGCCGCTTTCATCTCGAACAGTGGCCACATTGGTGAGGTCCAACATGGGATCTTTTGAGACCTTGGCAACTTGAATCGCGATCTCTGCAAGCATGTCACGCGGAAGGTTTTCCATGGCGCGAGGCGGCGGGGGGCTTTTTTTGGTGGAAGCTCCCATGAGCGCTCTATACTAGCTAAAATGTTTTTGTGCCAAGAAGAGTGGTCACCCAACGGCCGGCGGGGAGCGAACATGTGTTGGTGAGCACCGCGGTGTCGAGGGGTGTCCAGCCAGCGCTGCGGGGATGGGTGTCCAACCGCGCGATCCGGTGGAGGTGTCCGGCGACGGACATCACCGTGAACGAGTCAAGGAAATGGGCGAGGCGCCTTTTTTTCGATCAAAAAATAACCCAATGCGGTCTGTACAAAAGATAGTAAACATTTTCAAACTATTACTACATGTTTTTCCATGACAAGATGATCTCAAATCAAAAAGTTGTAAACTATAAAGTTTCATGGATAGTTGAGAACTACAATCATTATGTTGGGGGCTTGTCTATCCGAAGTCACTTAAAACATTTAAATTTCAATTTTCAATCTTTTTGAAATTGAGGCGTAGTTTTCCTTTACAAGATAATGTCAAATAAAAAAGTTTTAAGCTAGAGAGTTTCATAACTTAGCAAGATCGACAATTCTTATTTTGGTTGTTTCCCCATCCGACATAGTGCTAATGACATTGTTCACAAATCTTTGAAATCTCTCTCATAGATCCATAAACTCTATGAGACATGTGTAAATCTAGTGAATAATGTTACCATGGCGTCGTCGGATGAATAAATGACGAATATAAAAAAGATGTACATCTTAAGAAGCTATACAACTTTTTGTGTTTATTACTTTTTCTACGCTGAAATCATTAGATGCCCGAAAAATGTTGTTTGAAGTTGTATTTTTGAAATCCAAATTTCAAATGTTTTTTTTGAGATTACATGCGAGTACAACGCACATGCTCAACATGCACGCAAAACCCTACCCCTATGAGCACCTTCAAGAATCGAGCCGGCAAATCTTGAAGTTCACGGTTACCACGAGCACCTCGGTCGACGGGGGGCGTCGCGTGCCACTTACATGCATAGCGCCGGAAAATCCTTGAATAAATCCATGATAAAGTGTCACACCTAGCATTTGAACCCTGGGAACATGACAAGAGTAGTAATAGATGTAGCAACAAAACAATCTCTTGATAGAGAACGATTTTCAAAAAAAAATAGAAAAAAAAACATCACATTTGGAGTTACTATGAGGGAGAAAAGACTATTCACAAGTTTTGACCACAGGTCTAAAGGAAAAATTACAAGGGTTCTTGAGTCTTTAGATTGAAGAGGCCCTCCACGGGATCCTCTCGAGGCCATGGCGACGCGGAGCGCAAATGTCGCCTCAAGCAACTCCCGCGGAAAGTTCTCCATGGCTCGGCGTGGCGGCACAACCGACACGGCTTTCCTCGAGGCTCGAGCGCCCCGGGTCGGGAAATAATGTGGGTGCCCATCCGGTGCGTGACTAGCACCGGTGTATAGTACTCCACCTTACATTTGGGGCCTGTCTTTGTCGGCGCGCAGAGGTTGAGTGACGACATGACCGGTCCATATAGGAGTAGTATTTTTTCCATGACACGTCTTGATCATATCCACACACCTTGCATGCGTATCCCAACCGGGCGTATCCTACACACCTCGGCCGCCAAGAGGGCGCACGCCCCGCCATCGTTCACGAGCACTACTACGAGGATTGATTTTACATGGCACTTCAAAATGATTAATGGTGGTGGGCATTTTAAAAACCGCCATGGTTAATACCTCAATTAACCGTGGCGGTCTTTATTTATTAACCGTGGCGGTTTTAATAACCGTCACGGTAAATCGATTAACCGTGGCGGTTTTTATAATAAAAACCGCCACGGTAAATAAAGCCCAAACGTCCAGCCCAATGAGCCCATATAAGCCCACTACAGCCTCAAAAGTATAAAAGGAACATCACCTCTAACCTTAACCATCTCCTCTCTACATTTCCTATCTCCAGTCCCGATCTCCCCCTCTCTCCCTCTCCTCGCGATGCCCGACTCAGACTCTCCCTCCCGAATCCGGCCGGATCCGCGAGGCACAAATGGCGGCGCGCAAGGGCGAGGCCGGCGGGATCCGGCTACGGCGGCGCAAGGGCGAGGCCGGCGGGATCCATCCGCGGCGGCGCAAGGGCTATCGGCGCGGCGGAGGAAGCGAGCGGGCGGCGCGCGAGGCCTGCGGTGAGTGGAGCGGCCGGGTGGGATCCAACACGGCTCCGGCGGCGGGCAAGCTTCCGGCGGCGGCGAGGTCCCGAGCGGGTCCTCCTCCTCCGCCGGGGCAGGTCGCCCTCCCCGGGCGGCCTTGCGGCGGTGGGCGAGGAGCGGGCGGAGGCGAGGCGGCCGGGGCGTCGTGGGGCGCGCGGTGGCGTCTCGAGCATGGTGGCGCTCCTCCCTCCCCGATGCGCTTCCTTCCCCGGCGTAGTGGCGGATCGAGGCCCGCTCCCTCCCTCCCCGGGCCGGCGGCGGATCTGGGGCCCGTGGTCGGTGGCGGCGGATCTCAGGCCCGTTTGGGCCTGGATCTAGGGTTTCTCTTTTTTTTTTTATTTCATTAATGGTGGCGGGCATTTGAGGTGCTAAAAGTCCGCCCGCGGAAAATGGGATGATTATCCATGACCCTATGTTGGTGGCGGTCACAAAAACCGCCACGGAAAAATCAAAAAAGTCCGCCACGGAAAATCGGTTATCTAGTAGTGGAGTGTCATCGGCATATGCCGGGTCTCGATCGGCCGAGGCACCGATTTGATCAGACGCCATCGAGGACGAAGACGGATAGAGCAATAATTAAAAAAAATCAAATTTATAAAATACGTATATGGAATTTGACTTTGGACCAACAATAAAATTTATAGAGATTTAATTTTTTGAGCGACTTTCATGCCCCATTAAGATTCACTTTAAAAAATCTAACTTTTTTTTTCTTGCGGTGTGTACATGCCGCACACAAGCTTAAAAAAAACTAAGTCACTCCTTGAAGCCGTTCGTTTGGTCGATCTTTGGTTTGGTCGGTCTTGATTTGTTCGAGTGAAAGGTATTTGACCGACCGGGCGATCTTTGAGAGAAAAATACTTGAATTGAATGGTGGGTGATAAGCGCCGGTTGTCCAAAACGACTTCTAATACCAAACCGGAGGGAGTACATGCCACACACAAGCTTACTAAAAAAGCTAAGTCACTCCTTGAAGCCGTCGTTAAGAAAATCTCAAACGCCCGTCCATAAAGTGCAAAGGAGGGAGTGCAATTCCTTTAGTACCACATTGCTAGTTGAAGGTGGAGTGAACCCATCTAAATATGGGAGTGTGAAATCTCTTGTTAGAAAAATTATTAAGGAGAGAGGCGGTCTAACATGGCATTCCATTTTATGAAGGATCACATGACACCGCTTCTTCATAAAAAGCGATGTCATGTGAGACCTCCTCCCCCTTCATAATTTTTTATTTTAATTTAATTTATATAGATTTATTTTTTTGAAGCAACTTTCATATTGTAAGTTTCTTTTTTTGCTATATGGTGGTAGAGTACCTTTCATTAATCTCTTGCTTCTCTTTTCTTCCTTTAAGCCATTAAGAAAAAAAAACATCTTTTATGAAGGATCAAATGACATTGTGGTTTTCATACAAAAGCGATTGCCAAAAATTACATATACGAGGGACAAAGATTTTGTACCAAATAGGATAATATGTTACAATTCGGACTAACTCCTCTTGTCCCGGGGTCAACAATGGTCGGGACTAAAGCTCACGGATCGAAAAGTCTGTTCTCCACTAGTGAAGTATATCACAACTTATATAACACATCTCGCTTTTCATCATCATGCACCTAGGTAGGTACCCGATATCGGACATCAACCATCACGTACGCACCAAAAGCTATCAAAATAAGTTTGTTTGATCGAGATCAACCATCTAGAGATCGAGGTAGCTATACATCTGCATAAGATAGATCAATCAAAGATTGAACACGCAGTCAAAATGCCCGGAATGCAGGACCGATGAACCTCTCGGCACTCGTCGCGGATCCTACACTCCTCAATGTAGAACCTATACGAGATGTACATATTAAAGTTATGCAACTTTTATGTGCATGACTTCTTCTGCTAAAAATCATTAGATGCTCCAAAAATGTTGTTAGAAGTCGTATTTTAAAATTAAAATTTCAAACGTTTTTAAAAAAACATGAAAAAAGTAATAGCAAAGAAGAATACAATTTCTTGATACAACATTATTTCAAAAAAAAAAATTAGAAAGAAAAAACTAACATCTAGAGTTACTCCCTCTGTCTCAAAATAAATCAACATCTAGAGTTTTCCTAAGTCAACTTTTTTAAAGTTTGACCAACTTTATAGAAAATAACACTAATATTTATTACATCAAATTAATATCACTAGATACGTAATAAAATATATTTTCATAATATGTTTATTTGGTTTCATAGATGTTACTATTATTTCTTATAAAGCCGGTCAAACTTAATTAAAAAAGTTTGACTTAAGACAACTTTAGAAGTTGATTTATATTGTGACGGAGGGAGTACTTACTATGAGGGAGAAGGACTAGTCACAGGTTTTTGGCCACAGAATAAAAAAAAAAATTAGAGTTCTTAAGGCCTCTGCAAAGCATGTCTCGGAGAAGGTTGTCCACGACACGGGGTCAACAGTCTGCGCTCAGTTGGGGCAGTGATAATGTGGGTGAGTTAACCCCGGGCCGGCCGGTGCACTCGGGCGTAGTGGTGACATGACCGTTGCAGCGAAAATTAGGCCCTCCTATTCCCGTGACACGTCCTGATCATATCCACACCACTGTTGGCGGTCATTATCGAGTATATTATACCGCCAACCTTTATCCAATTCATGAGAAAGGAGCAAACTTATGTTACATATACCTTTACTTCTAACCTAGTTCCACTTGTATTCGTAGAAATTATGTTTTGCGTATAAAGAGTGGAAAGCAGTGCGAAAGTCGCCAAATAAGTTCGAGGAAGCGCATTGAATAAAAGACGCCAAGGAAAGGATCAAACAAGAGGACCAAACTCCGCACGAATTCAGCCCATGCACCAGCATAGGCCCAACATATGAGGGCCCAAACGCGCAGCGAGGGAGAAGGCCGGGGCCGGGAGGCCCGGCCCGAGGCGGCCGGCGCCTTGCGGCGGCCGGCTCAAATTATTTTCGCCCTCCATCCGCCCTTTCTCCGGCGGTATGGAGCGGTTTTTCACGCGGCGGTTGCATGCGGTGCAAACTTTCGTTCCCGCCAAATTGCCCTCGAAGCAAGGAGCACCCTCCATTCCCTCCTCCTCTCCACTATATAAAGAGGGGCACTCCTCCCTTGTACACACACAACACACTAGAGCTTTTCTCTCTTCACTTTCTCTTCTACCTTTTAGTTAGGAGTTGGGCACAATGTAAAGATCAAGATCTTCTTGGAGGTACTTGGTATGATTAATATAGTTTTACTTATGTTGATCAATACTTTGCTCTCCACATTATTCTTGTTCTTATTATCAATAGCTAAATAGAGCACAGTTCATGCGATATGATCTTAACATATGAACTAGTATATAGTTTGCATGTCATGATCTTGTCAAAAAGAACTTTATGTGTAAACATATTATACATACATGATTAGACCATAATGAGATCTCTCTTAAGATAATTCTTGGTTGCTTGTCGGTTTACGGGTTCGTCGTCCACCCTTGTGGGGATACTCTAGTAGAAGGGCCTCGCCCGGTCGGGTCACCCTTGAGCTCACGCTAGAGTAGTTGGAAGATATCATAGGCGTGGTGTCTAGGTTATCATCTACCTTCGTTTGGCTCGACGCAGCGTGCGGTCCGAGGGGTAGGCGGCGGTGGTGACACCCTATCCGGCCTTTGTATTCCCCCCGTCGGTGTTTTGGAGTAGGGGCTATTGGCCGGCATCGCTTAGCGCATCGGGCGTTATCCGGTGCCCTGAAGTAAACCAATAGTAATTGAGGTTATCTCGAGTTAGAATCTCGACGGTAAAAGGCATGCATGTATATCTGTTATCTTAATAAAGCTATATAGGATATCCTCCTCCTAGCGTGTTTTTTGAGATCGGTTCAAGTGTGTGTGTCAAGTTATCATACCAATTGATTTATCCCTATTATGGATTGTGGTCTATTGCTTAGTCGTGTTATCTTGTCCATGTTCATGTTAGAGACTTTTACACCATGCCTTCCCTCAGGAAATACGATACCACGAATACTTCCCGAAAAGCTACGAGAGGCATTTCCGTGCGCTATGAAACTCTTTTACGTTTGCGTTAAGAAACGCCAACACACCCTTGCATGCGAATCCTTTGCGTATCATACACACCTCGGCCAGAATAGGGCCCATGCACTACTACGGGATTGATTTTGGGAGGTGTTCGGATTTTTATTTTCCGTGGCGGGCATTTGAGAAACCGCCCACAGAAAATAGGTGGCTCGGCAACCCCCCCGCCGGGAAAAACCGCCACGGTTGTCGATTAACCATGGCGGTCTTTGTAAAATAACCGCCCGCGGCTAATCCTATTAACCGTGGCGGGCATTGTTAAAAAAAAACCGCCACGGAAAATCGGCAGACAATATATATACGACACTTAACCTCTCCCCACGCTCACTTTGCCTCCTCTCCGCATCCGATCCGTCTCTCTCCCTCACCCCTCCTCTCCCCACGCTCCTCTCACAGATCCGAATCCGGGCATGGAGGCGTCCGGCCTGGCACCCCGACGCATATGCGCGCGTCCAAAGCACCGGCCGGTGGCGCTCACCTCCTCTCCTCCGGCGCTCCTCCTCTCGGCCGCTCGTCGTCCTCGGCCTCTCCTCCTCCGCGCTCCTCCTCGGCGCTCGTCCTCCCGGCGCTCCTCCTCCGGCGGTCGTCCTCACGGCTCGTCCTCCTCCGGCGCTCCTCCTCCCCGGCGTGGGAGCTCACGGCGGCGGCCGAACCACGATGGGCCGCCGGGCCCGTTAGGGTTTCGAATTCAATTTTTTTTTTTTTATTTTTTTAATTTATTTACCATGGCGGGCATTGTTAAATAACCGCCCGCGGTTAATCCTACTTTTCCGTGGCGGGCATTGTTAAATAACCGCCACGGTTATCATTTTTTTCGTGGCGGGCATTGAAGCGCCCGCGGTTAATAAGCTGCGTGGCGGTTTCAATGTCCGCCACGCGAAAATCGAAAAAAAACCACCACGGAAGTTCAATTCGAAGAGTAGTGACGTGCGCCACCGTCGTTCCGTCCAATCGCTTTTAGTGCGGCCGTGCGGTGTGGTGTCCAATGGCGCTACACCTACACCTGCACCGTTTTTTGTGACAACCACCGCACCCATTGGGAAGACGAGAACGAAAGACCTTTTTTGCCGACAGGGCGTTTTTTGTTGCTACGCACCGGCCGGGCTCGGAATGCAAGCTATGGAGTACTCTCTTGTAATGTACTCCTATACAAGCGTTTGGTTGCTTGGACAAGGGGCGGGGCCGGGGCTGCGGCGGTCTTGATCGAACAAGATTGTGGTTGCTCCGGCCCGGACGCGAGGCCCGAATCGAGCATTTTCATGGGCTGCACGGCGGGTGCGGCCCGCTCTGCTAATTAGTAGTTTATTAGAATATAATTAGTATATATTAAGTGATATTAATACATTTTAAAGATAACTAATACATGATTAGATAGAATAAGACCTTTAATTTAAAAGTGTATTTGTGCCAAATAAAAATTATTATCATGATTTTTTAATATTTTTTCTCTCATGCGACTTATCTCATACAGCGAAACACCACCTGCATATGTCCGGGCCACGCACAACCCGCCAACCAAACAACCACCCCTTGCATGCACTCGGCGGCCAAAGGGAACCCGGTGGGCGGTCGGTGAAAGTAGTATTTTTTTTCAAATACGTTCACTAATCATTTCAACCGCAATAAAAAATCTAAACAACACAAATTTGGAAAAAATATAACACAATGCATACTCAGGATCTTTCCAACATCATCCATACATATGATTGATCAAGACCACTCTTTACTCACGAATAAACCCTCACACCTTTATTGCGGATCCTACACTCCTCATTTGCTGCAGAACGTGTACGACGGCTGGAATTCCGTCCATACGCAATTGCTCCCGCACCCGTGTTGCCCCCCGCAGCAATGCCCGTCATGGCGAGGCTCCGGTGGGGCGGGATCACGGTATTCTGGATGCCACACATTAATCAAGTTGCGGCGCAAGCAATCCCACACATTTTGGCGGATTTTAACATAATGGAAGTTGTCAAAGGTCACGTATGTCCCTGCCGGCCTCCGGGTCCTCGCCTTTGATCTCCCACATCAACCGCCGGGCATAGTCGTCGGCGGCGGCCGGTTTTCGCTGCAAGAGCACAAGAGCAAGGACATACTTTTACGCGTTCATGCTCTAGCAGCGGCCCCGCATCTTTGCGGCATCGCGAGGGTGGCGTGACGGTGTCACGGTCTTGATGAAGCGGCATACAAGCGGCTTTGAAGCACGCCTCGGTTGCCGACCGGTGCGAGCGATTGATCGGACTCACGCGATACTCGCGCAGTAGTGGAAAAGCTCCGGCCGGGCCCACCCGGTATAGCGGCGGGTCAAGTGGGATGCTCCGTTCCACCAGGGGATCACCGCATGTCGCTTTCATCTCTGAAAAGGTGCCCCGCAGATTGCGGAGTGCCTCTATGGGATCCGCTTAAACCTTGGCGACACGAATCGCACTGCGTACAAGTATGTCACGCCGGAAGGTTTTCCATGGCGCGAGACGCCGGCGTGGCGGGGGGGGTTTTGCTGAACCTCTGGCGAGTCGCGATCTAAGGCGGTTTTGTGCGGCGAAGAGAGGTGACGAACAACGGTTGGCGAAGAGAGATGAGCAAAGAAATGCGGGTGCCGGTTGGCGAAGAGAGGTGAGCGGCAAATGCCTGCTGGGAGATGTAGGATTTTATGAGTGGGGCGGCCGGCGCGGTTGGCGAAGAGATGTGAACAAGAATAATGTGGGCGCGTAGCCCGATGCACTCCGGCGGGGGAGGTCGAGCGACGGACACACACATAACCCCGTGGAACGCGCCGAAGGAAATCATAAGCGTGCTGAAAGATTGCAAGAATCCAAAATCAAGAGAAGAGCAGCTTCTAGCTGATTCGGGTGACAATTTACCATTTTGCGCCTCATAAAGTGCAAACGGCATAAATGGAGTGCGAGGAAAAAATACTCCCTCCGTCACACCGAAGTTTGTCACCCTAGATTCCGTGCCATCTTATTCGATGCTTCGTCTTATTCAAAATTTTTGCACAAAAATAATTTATTTTGTTATGACTTATTTTATCAACGAAGATACTTGAATATTGATTAATTTATTTTATGATTTGCGTAAATATTTTGAATAAGACGGATGGTCAAACGTGAAGTTCAAAAGTCAAAAACGACGAACTCCACGGGACGAGAGGGAGTAGGTGAAATCGATTCTAGAATCCCATGATCCAAACAACAAATTGGATTTTGTTTACAATCTAGATTTTGAAAAACCAACTAGAATCCAGATTTTTAAAATCTAGAATCGAGATCCAAACGGGGCCTAAATCTACCTCGGCACGGGTGCCAAGGGAAAGAGTTTGCGACGGCCATTGCTGCGTGGTCGCATGCGGCGGGAATCGCGGACATGAATATAACACGAATTACCACATATATACAGCAACACACAATAAAGTCAAAGTACGGGAGCCCCCCTCCTGTTTTCTTAAAAAAAACAAACATATACACAATAACACGTATTGATTCATGCAAGACCACTACCTACTCATACCCACTGTGCACCAAGGAAGAACCTACGGCACTCGGCGTGGATCCTACACTCCTCGTTGCAGAACGTGTACGACGGCTGGAATTCCGTCCATACGCAATTGCTCCCGCACTAGTATTGCCCTCTGCAGCAATGCCCGTCATGGCGAGGCTCCGGTGGGGCGGGATCATGGTATTCTGGATGCCACACATTAATCAAGTTGCAGCGCAAGCAATCCCACACATTTTGGCAGATTTTAACAGAATGGAAGTTGTCAAAGGTCACGTACGTCCTTGCCGTCTCTGGGTCCTCGCCTTCGATCTCCCGCATCAACCGCCGGGCATAGTCGTCGGCGGCGGCCCCGGTTTTCGCTCTGTAGAGCACAAGAGCAAGGACATACTTGGCGTTCATGCTCTAATGCGGCGCGGGCTGCGGCATCACGGAGGCGGCGTGGCGGTGTCCGCGGTCTTCGATGAAGGCGGCATACAAGCGGCTCAAGCACGCCTCGGATTGCCGGCGACGGCCGCGAGCGATTGATCGGACTCACGCAGCGATACTCGGCGCGGTAGTGGAAAAAACTCGGCGCGCCCCCTGCCGTATAGCGGCCGGGTCCAAGTGGGATGCTCAGGCCCCACCGGGGATCACCGCACGTCGCTTTCATCTACGAAAGGCGCCCCCGGTGCGGAGTGCCTCTGGGATCCATCAAACCTTGGCGACACGAATCGCGATGCAGGCAAGTATGTCACGCGGAAGGTTTTCCATGGCGCGAGACGCAGCCGGCGTGGCGGGGTTTTTCTTTGCAAGCTCTGAGCGCGATCTAGGCGGTTTTGTGCGGGCGAAGAGAGGTGACGAACAACGAGTTGGAGAAGAGAGAGATGGCGGCAAATGCGGGTGCGGGGTTGGCGAAGAGGTGAGCAAAGAAATGCCGGTGCGAGGGGAGATGTAGGATTTTATGAGTGGGGCGGCCGGGCGCGGTTGGCGAAGAGATGTGAACGATAATAATGTGGGTGCGTAGCCCAGTGCACTCCGGTGGGGAGGTCGAGCGACGGACACACATAACCCGGTGGAACGCGCCGAAGGAAATCATAGCGCCGCTGTAGAAGATTGCAAGAATCCAAAATCAAGAGAAGAGCGCTTCTAGGGCGATTCTAGGTGACAATTTACCATTTTGCGCCTCATAAAGTGCAAAGGGCATAAATGGAGTGCAAGGAAAAATACTCCCTCAGTCCCGCTGAGTTTGTCACCCCGATTCCGTGCCATCTTATTCGATGCTTCGTCTTATTCAAATTTTTTGCACAAATATAATTTATTTTGTTACGACTTATTTTATCAACGAAGATACTTGAATATTGATTAATTTATTTTATGATTTGCGTAAATATTTTGAATAAGATGGATGGTCAAACGTGAAGTTCAAAAGTCAAAAACGACGAACTCCACTCCACGGAGGAGTAGGTGAAATCGATTCTAGAATCCCATGATCCAAACAACAAATTGGATTTTGTTTACAATCTAGATTTTGAAAAACCAACTAGAATCCAGTTTTTAAAATCTAGAATCGAGATCCAAACGGGGCCTAAATCTACCTCGGCACAAAAAGCCAAGGGAAAGCGTTCAGCGACGGCCATTGCTGCGTGGTCGCATGCGGCGGAATCGCGGACATGAATATAACACCTAATTACCACATATATACAAACAACACACAATAAAGTCAAAGTAGGGGGAGCCCCCTCCTGTTTTCTTCAAAAAAAAAAAACAAACATATACACAATAACACGTATTGATTCATGCAAGACCACTACCTACTCATACCCACTGTGCACCAAGGAAGAACCTACGGCACTTTCGGCGCGGATCCTACACTCCTCGCTGTAGAATTGTAATTGTACGGCTCCCATACTCCGGCGCCCGACCATCCATGAAGCCGCACCTATCGACCATACCTGCCCGATGCCCGTCTGGCAAGGCGCGGTTGGGCCAGAGCGGGAAGAAGTTTCCTCTCTACATGGGGCATCACCAAGTCGTCGTGCAACACTCCCATTACACGTCGGCGGAGCTTTACTTGCGGTTCGCGATACTCAGTGCGACCCATCGTCGCGCCCGTGTGCCTTCGATCTCCATAAAACCGCTTTGGCACGGTCGGCGGCGGCACGGTGTTATCCCTGTGAAGCCGCGAGGGCAAGGACATACTTGGCGACCTTATGCTCCGGCGGCGGTGTCTTAACGCGGCATCTCAGCGGTGGCGTGGCGTGCAGCGGTCTTCGATGAAGGCGACATACAAAGCTAGCTTTGAAGCACGCCTCAGGGTTGCCAGCGTGGCGAGCCTGCCGATAAGACTCCCGATACTCGCGCGGTAGTGGAAGGTCTCCCAACCTGCGTCAAACACCTTGTCGGTCTTTGATGCTCCGTCCCACTAGGGGGTCGCCGCACGCCTCATCTCTGTGAATAGCAGCTCCGCGGTAATGTGGAGGGCCTCTATGGGATCCGCCGAGACCTTGGCGACGTGAATCGCAATCTCGCAAGCATCTCAACCGGGAGGTTTTCCATGGTGCGAGGCGCGCGGCGCGGCGCTGAAGCTCGGCCCGCGCTCTAGGACGTTTTGTGCGGCGAAGAGAGGTGAGAGCAGCGAGCGGGAATGATGCGGTGCGTAGCCCAATATAATGGCACTACGGGGAGGGAGGTCGAGCGATGGACAAGCAAAGCGTCGAAGGAAATGGGTGGCGCCCTTTTCAACCATAGTAGTACGCCCCTATCCCAAAGGCGGCGTCAGAAAATGTTTTCAAACTTAGTACATCTCAAATCAAAAGGTTGTAAACTCCACTGCACAAAGTTTCATGAATATCGAGAACTACAATCGTTATATTGGTGGTTTGTCTAACCGAGGTCATTTAAAACATTTAAATATCAATTTTCAATCTCTTTGAAATTGAGACGTAATTTTCCTTTACAAGATAATGTCAAATCAAAAACTTTTAAGCTAGAGAGTTTAAGTAACTTAGCAAGATCGACAATTCTTATTTATACATCGAAGAAAACTAGCTCGGCCCGCGGGCGGCTAGAGCCCGATGTTTTTGGCCCGCCCACGAACCTTATTGGACGGGGCACGGAAAAGTTCTTGAAGCCCCGATAAATTTTTTTTTTTTTGGCCCAACCCGTATCAAAATATTACATTTTTAGCTATTTTGTAGTGGAAAATGCGCCATTTGCTAGCTTCCGGCCCCCCGGCAGCCCGGCTCGAAAAATCTAGGCCCGACTTGCCCCTAGTGGGACGTCATAGGCAGAATTTTTTTTGGCCCAAAATAACCGGGTTTTTTCAGCCCCTACACTAAAAATGCTCGGGTATATTCTTATTTTGGGTGTTTCCCCCATTCGACATAGTGCTTGTGACATTGTTCACAAATCTTAGAAATCCCACTCTCGTAGTTTCATCAACTCTATGAGACATGTGTAAATCTTGTGATGAACAAAGTTCTTTGCGACATGGATCGGATGAAGAAATGACCAATATAAAGATGTACATATTAAGAAGTTATACAATTTTTATGTTCATGAATTCTTGTCTATCGAAATCATTAGATGCTCCAAATATGTTGTTTGAAGTTGTAATTTTTTGAAATTCAAAATTCAAATGTTATCTATAAAACATGACAAACGTAATAGCAAAGAAGAATACAATAGGTTTATACAACATTATTTTCACGAATTTTAGAAAGAAAAACCATCACATTTGGAGTTATTATGTGGGAGAAAGACTAGTCACAAGTTTTCGCCATAGATTAAAAAAGAAAAATCGAGTTCTTGAGCCCCCGATGGTCTTCCGCCATGGCGACGGCACACACGTCTTGCGAATGTCAACGGAGACGAGGTATGTAGCGATAGACCGCCGTGATCCCCGAACCTAACGTTCCTATCTATGCTATCGGATGAGCGGGTTTAGGCTCCTAGCGAGTTCGACGCCGATGGTGGCGGGCACGGTGGAGCCGGCGGCGACACTCCGGCCCGGTGAGGACAAAGCCGAGGTTAAATGGACGGGATGGAAAGAATCGGGATCGCAGCGTAAACGCTTTTAAACACTTTCGATCGGTCGCGGTCGCGAGGACACGGGCCGGAGAGGGTTGGCGTCGAGGAGAATAATCGAACGAGGCGCCGTGAACCGGCGCGGACACAGCATCGTTCCAAGGCAACGTTAACGGCACAGGCATAACCGTGAAGTCGATGAGCCTCGAGATAAGGTTAGAGATTCTCGCGGGCTTGCGCCCGGCCATTCTTGTGTGGCGGCGCGGCGAGGAATCGCAAACAAGAAGATAACACGAATTACCGGATATATACATCAAATGCGTACCAAAAGTAAGATAGATCACGTCATGCAATGCATGGGTGCATTGTCATCATCATCAACATATAGTAGTACATAGATACACGTTCTCATTCATCCAATTCCACTTTGCCCATCGTCTTTGCCCACCGTGCAAACATATAGTACTACACACGGGCGCGGATCCTACGCTCCTCGCTTGCAGAAAATGCACCACGACCCCCCCGTTTTAAGTCGATCCGGCACCATCATGGCGCTCTGCACCGATGCCCGTCCTGGCGAGGCACCGGTTGGGCCAAGGGAGGAAGATGCTGCCTCTTACGTGCATAGTGCATACGCACCGAGTGGTTGTACAACACTCGCCTTTGCACATTTGCGCGGAGCTTTGTGATTCGTGCTCTTCCGGGGTGCGCCATCGTCCACCGCCATGTCGCGCTCCGCTCCGCAACACCGCCGGGGCACGGTCGTCATCGGCGGCGGCGTTCCGCTGTTGGCGTAAGGGCGTGCACATACCGGCGAAACGCATGCCCTAAGTTGGCGGCTTGTTCAGCAAGTCGAGCGCGGTGAGACGGTACGCGGCCTTCCACGCATTTCGCGGCGGGCGTGCCCGGCTCACGAAGCACGCCTCGGGATGCGGCCTCGGCGAGAAGCGCGACGAGACTGCGCGATACTCGGCGCCCCGTAATGCTGGGCCCCGGCCATAGCCATAGCCGTCGGCGTCGACCCGCCGCCCGTGCGGCACCGGTCTAGTGGAATGCCGTTCCGGCATATGGCGTCGCGGCACGTTTCACCGTGTCAGTACAGATGGCGTCGATTGACCGCCGTCGGGTGCGCTACGGACGGCGGCGAGCGCGGGCGCGTCCCGAGCTACTCTGGCGGCAACGAGCAGGCTGTTGTGGTGCGTGGTGGCGGGGGTGTGTGCAGCCTGGGCTGGGCCCGGAGTCGGTGGCAAAGGGACGGCCCGAGAGGGCGGGCCGGGCGTGCATCCGGGCGGCGGCGCCGTTTGCGCGGCACCTCTCTCTGCGGCGTGGAAAGTTTCATGAGGTGCGCTCATGGAAGAGTTTCCTCTAGAAAAAAAATTCATGAGGTCTGCTTCATGATTGTTGTTCTTCCCCGAGGAAAAAATTCCATGAGGTCTCGAGCTCATGGATTTTTTTCCTCTATTTCACCAAAACCAAAGAGCAAGAACATTTCTGTAAAATTCCTTTGGCCCTAAGTTTGTTCGAAAGTTTTTTAGCCATTTAGATCGAGGTAGCTATACATAATAAGATCGATGGATCGATTGAACACGTGCTCAAAAATCGAGAATAGAGGAACGATGAACTCGACACTCGTTCGGATCCTACACTCCTCGGGCTGAAAACGGCTCCACGACTCGATTCCGTGCATCCGGCTTCATGCCCGCACCATTCTTGGCTCTTCGCAGCGATGCCCATCATGGCGAGGCACCATTTGGGCTATAAGGCGGGTTGTAGGCAACTCTTGTATCAAATGCGCCGCCAAGTAGAACGACCCTAAAATCCCATGCCCTGTCGGCGGGGCCGAGTACAATTGATGTTCTTCCACGTCCCGGTAGTCACGGGTGGTCTCCTTCGATCTCCCGCAACACCCGCCGGGCATAGTGTCGTCCGCGGCACGGTGTTGGCCACAATGTAGAAACACAAGAGCAAGAGCATACTTGGCGGTTTCATGCCACGGCGTAGCGGCGGCGCAGCTGCAGCATCTGGCCGCCCGGTGTGGCGGTCCGGTGCACCTTCGGCGAAGGCGGCATACATGCCGACCACGAAATGCGCCTACGGGTTCTTAGGCGTTGGCGAGGCCCAGTGACAAGACTCTTGTGATACTCGGCGATACCAACCGTAGCCGGCGGTCGGAGAAACATCGGTCAGGCCGGGATGCTCGAATCCCACCGGTCGCCGCCGCGCGCTTTCATATACGAACAAGTGGCCGCCAGTTGTGGAGGTCCTCTATGGCATCGGCGAGACCTTAGCGACCGCAGTCGCAATCTCTGCAAGCATGTCACGCGGAAGGTTTTCCATGGCGCGAGCGCGTAGCGTGGCGGTGGCTTACGGTGGAAGCTCACGGCGGCGCGAAGAGTGGTCGGCGTATCACCGGTGGCGGGAGGTAAACAAGCGGTGGCGCTTAGTTGGTGAGCGGCAAATGCGGTGCGTCGCTGCGTGGCGGGCATAACGTCATGGGTGCACTCGGCGGAGGTGTCGAGCCCACGGACATGAACCGCGGAACGGTTCAAGGAAATGGGCGAGCGAACTATCCCAATGCGCATCTATACAATAAATGTTTTCAAAGCGTTTGATTTTCCATGACAAGATGATCTCAAATTAAAATGTTATGAACTACAAAGTTTCATGGATATTTGAGAACTACAATGGTTACGTTGAGGGGCTTGTCTATCCAGTCACTTAAAACATTTAAATTTCAATTTTCATTTTTGTTTCTTGAGATTTTTTTATAACCATTTTTTCTTGAGATTGATTGAGACAACGAGTTTCATAACTTAAGCAAGATCTACAATTCTTATTTTTGGTTGTTTCCCCACCCGAGCATAGTGCTAGTGATATTGTTCGCGAATCTTAGAAATCTCTCTTCGATAGACAAGCCCACCCGACATGTGTAAAATCTTGTGGATAGTGTTCTGCGACATCATCATGAAGAAATGACAACTTTTATGTTCATGACTTCTCCTGGCGACATCATTTTAGATGCTCGAAAAATGTTGTTTGAAGTTGTAATTTTGAAATCAAACTTCAAATGTTGTCGATGAAACATGACAAGAGTAATAGAAGTCGGAAAAAAACAATCTCTTGATAGAGCATGATTTTAAAATTTTAGAAAGAAAAACCATCACACTTGAGTTACTATGAGGGGGAGGGAAAAGACTAGCTAGTCACAAGTTTTGACCACAGTTAAAAAGAAAAATTTGGGTTCTTGATCCTAAAGGTCTCAGGCATGGCGGCACTGCCAGGCATGCGGCCGATGTCACCGAGAGATGAGGTCTCTCTAGTGACCATCACCCCGTGTCATCGACAATGATATCTTCTGGGCGACTTT